>OY856410.1:883209334-883249334 GCA_963693085.1 Alisma plantago-aquatica
TGATAAAAATTTATATGAAGGTAGATATTAAGGTATACTTGTAATCTGTATGGTTGGATTATGAAAAATTGATCTATGTGGAGAGTTATTCAAATGCCTCTCATGCTCTCACCAAGATATGTTTCTCATTGGATTGTTGCCCTATATATATATATATAGATAGAGAGAGAGAGAGAGAGATAGTCTAGAATACACTCGAGTGTATTCAGAGCAGAATACACTCAAGTAGTTTTTCATGATGCAATATTTTTTTCACAAATCTAATCCGTTGATCTTCTTAAATAACTTGTGAATAGATCATAAAAAAATTTGAGCACATTGGGACATTTATAGGTCATGTTATAAAGACCGCAAAAATTATGCATTTCAAATTAGTTCCACGCATTGATTTTGTTGTCGTTGGATGAGTGACTTATACTCATCCAAATGGGCTTAAAATTTGTATGTAGCCTATTTGTAGTATGACAATGAAGATAAATAGTTTACATTTTGCAAAAAATAGTCTCGATATGCAAAAACACTTGAGTATATTTGTGTGATATGTACACTTGAGTGTATTCTAGCCTGACTCTCTCTCTATATATATGTATGTATGTATGTATATATATGTATATATATGTATATATATGTTCATTTATTGCTCACGGGTAGCTACCCACTCCAAATTTAGTTACTTTTTTTTGGAGTTTCTTACTTTACACATGTGCACAATTACTTTACCTTGCAAGTTACTTTTCATGCATAAATAGTTACATTTTTTGCTGCCTGTATCACCCAAAAAGTAAATAGAGGGTACTAAATGAACAACCTATATACATCCCTTAACCTCCATCCCTGATTCCATGCATCTAAAGACTATGAATTTATCCCTTTTAGAACTCCAACCGCATTCGATGACATTCTCCCCTCAGAACTCTGCGTGCGTCTGACGATGAGGACCTTCTTCCCTTGGAAGTGCGTGTTGAAATTATATCAGCAATGAAGTGGACCTCATGGCCATCGAACCTCTCCAAACAAAAATTCTTTCCAATCACAACCATGATCCACTGTCTCACGTACACCTCCTCCTCTTCCTCGTTGTACTGGTTGTGCGTGGTGCTCACCATTCTTCCTTGTATTCCCAATCCACTGTTGCTCATATATTGTATCTTCTACAATCAGAGGCAGCAGGCAATCTTTGTATTCTTAGTTTCTACTCTTCCTTTATCTAGGATAATTTGATTGTAAAACTTCAATAAAACCTGACACATAATTATGTCTCTAAATCAAACAATTAGTTTTAATAGTTATTTTTCATTCATTGAAACACAGAGTTACCTTTGTTTACCACAATTAGTTTATTTTGTTAAATAGTTACTTTGTTGTTCACTGTGTGAATTTAAAGTTCATATAGTTACTTTCTAGTTGCTATTGTAACTTGTCCTTGTTGTAATCATTTTTAGATTTGTAGTGATGTTTGTTTTTAAATTCTTAGTATCAAATCATATAACAAAGAACTTTTTACCTTTATCCATGGTGGGTTGCTTTTTTATGCTTCTTGAAGTGATGATGATGACACATACCACTTATTTGGGTGTGTGTTTGGGACTATGATTGTTTCTGTATGAGTTCCTGGGGTAGGGGTGCACAGAAGAAACAAGCATATGACATCCATGTACTATATATGCCATGTGTATATGATTGGAATCAAAATTAATTCATTTTTGCTTTTCTGTCTAGCCATCAGTGGCAACATCAGATATGCATATCAATTAATTATAATGGTTGGTCCCCTCTATGCTTCTATGGGGAGTACAACTTAAGAATACTTACTTTCCAGTTCACAGTTCTACTATCCAGTTTAGTATATAGTGGTTTATGCACAGGAAGCACATTTCATTGAAATACTACTGAATATGACTAGTAACTGTAATGAAGTTGTTGGAATTAACTGTTCTAATACATATACGTAGTAACTGAATTCGTTGTTTTTCTATTGTCTGAAATGATTTTTTATTAAAACATAGTCGGATGAGTATGTACCTGAAATGGGTGTCTTTTCTAACTATTTTATTCCAAAAAAGTCACTATTTTTTATGTTATCTGAAATGGATTTTCATGTCTATTTATCAATTATTTATGTATTACCTTTATGTAGTCTTTGCTAGTGAGGATGTTTTTGTTATGGATCCTAGTCTTGATAATGATTCTAGCAATGCTATTATTGATTATGATGATGATAATTTTCATTGTTCTTCATCTGTTGACGCTGATAGTATGTCCTCAACTATGTCCCTAGAATTGGACTTAAATTCGAAAGTTTAGATGATGGCATATCCTTTTATTGTAGATATGTTGGTATGGTTGGGTTTAATGTTAGGAAAGATGACAATCCTTATGAACATGGTACCAAGATTTTGCTTGCTAAAGATTTGGTTTGTGATAAGCAAGGTCATCTTAGTTGTTCTAAGACATCTAAAGGTCTTTTGAGCCCTATTTGTGATGAAGTTTGTGATCTACATGAGAAGTTGTTCAAGAAGCATAAGCGTTCAATGAAAAGGTGTGGGTACAAAGCCATGATCCAATTTACACTTGACAAGTCCTCATATAAATTGGTTATTACTACATTTGTTGATGAACACAATTATGATCTTGGTGATGATGTTTACCTGTGCTACTTGAAGTGTAATTCATCTCTTGACCAAACTAAAAAAGATATGTTTTCGTCTATGAGTGAAGCAAATATACTTGTTTCCAAATAATTTGCATTAATAGAATCCGAGTCTGGTGGTTATGACAAGTTGACATTTACAAGTAGATAAGCTCATGGACATCTCAATAGTAAGAGAAAGGAGTCATGTAAATATGATGTTGACATGGTGTTGGATCGTTTTGCAAATTTTAAGGTTTTTGATTCTAATTTTTTATGTGTATCAAAAAGATTTTGATGGTTGCTTGACACACCTATTTTGGCCTGATCTGGTCTCTGTGGATGATTGTGCATTGTTTGGCGATGCAGTTGTACTTGATACCACTTATCACACCAATAAGTATTCCATGGCTTTTGGATTTTTTGGTGGTGTTGATCATCATCAAAAAATAGTGCTATTTGCTTCAGCCTTGTTGTCAGATGAGAATTATGATCCGTTTGTATGGTCTTTCAATCAATATTTATTGTGTTTGGTAAAGAGCCAATTTCCACCATAAAAGATCAAGAAGCATCAATGCATTCTACAATATTACCATTTTTCCATCATGCAAGAATCATTTCCGCAATTGTCATATTCTACAAAAACTCCCCTCAAAACTTGATGGAATTCCTAACAAGGATATTAGTGATTTGATGATTTTGTCTAGAACATAGATGATGCAGACAATTTTGAAGAGATAGAGTCTATAATTGAAGAGAATGGTTTATTGTCCATTAGTTGGTTTTTTTATGTGTATGATATGTGGTAGAAGTGGGTGCCATGTTTTATGCAAAATTCCTTCCTTTCTGGCTGAGGACAAGCCTTAATGCATTCACTAGAATCCATGTTAATAGTAGGAAAACTCCCTTTGAACTTGTTTGTATTTTGAAAACTATTTATTCTCATGTGTGGGAGATAAAAAAATCAAGGATTTTGATGACGAGTACAACAACTTGCCTTTGGCTTCATTGTGGCCTTTGGAGGAGAAAATGAGAGGTATGTACAACAAGTTTATTTTTAAGATCCTTTATACTGAAGTTCATCAAAGTATGGTGTATAACATGAAGGAAACTCCTGAGGAGGTGTGTTTGAGGTCTATTGTGTTGGTGGTTCTAGTTGTCCTCATGTTTTAAAGAAAGATTTATCTAGTGATATGTTATCCTATAATTGTTTCATGTTAGAATTTTAAAGTAATTCCATGTAGGAACATTCTTCCTTATTTAAAGAGTAGTGATATTTATACTCTTCCTGAGACATATATATTAATGAGGTGGAGAAAATGATATAAGGATCACCCTTTGGTTTTTGGGAAAGTATCTATTATGCATTCATCTACTAAGAGGACACTTTAGCTAGTTTTTGGTTGTATTCAGTTGTGAACATAGTGTGTAGGAACAACACTATAGATCTTTGTCATGACAAGCTCATTGCTTTGCAAATGGAGCTCTTGGAATTAGATATTGTTGATGTTGATGTAACTGTTTCTAATACAACTTCTTCTTCTTCTATCAAGCTCTATATTCCTAGTATTTGCAAAACTAAAGGCAGACCTAGAGAGACTGATGTGCAATATAAATCAGGAGTTGAAATTTCCCAGTCTAAAGTGAGACAATCCAAAAATTGCTTATAATACGGTGTCAATCATGATAGAAGAAACTGTCCTTTGAAGAAATAGGTGTGTGTGTTACCTATTAAGTAATTTTGCAAATCTACATAATTGTCGTATTACCTTTCTTTTTGTTTTGTTTATGAGCAGGAACTGAGCATGTTCTTTCTTGGAAGTTGTGGTTTGCAATTTTTTAGTGGTTGTTCTAGATTGTGGTGTTGTTGATTGATATGCTACTATCTTGGTTGATATGTAATGATGCTCCCTGCTCCACCATATTGTTAATACTACTATTTCTTCTTATGTTGACTGCCTGATGCGGATTCGCCATCTACATTTCTTCTACTGCTACTGCTAGACTTGATTTATAACATTGTTTTAGTGTAATGTCATCCAATCATTTAGTGTGTGAGTCATGTTAAAATTTGATGTAAATATAATGGTTCATATGTAGTTTGTGACAATTTTAATTCATAATTGATTATACTTTAGTTATATTGTTACTCTTTTACATGGAGCTACTTTTGTATCAAATTCAAATTTATGTTAAAGATTCTTTAAAGTTCATTAGGCATGTGATACATTCAGCCATTTTTTTGTTACCTATGTCCATTATTCCGTATCAATTTTGAGAAATCCTTCTTGCTACAATCTAGTCCTTACTTAAGATCAGGCTCATTCTCTTACAGTTCAATCATAAAGTTACGTTTATGTTAAAATGATACTTTTTGTAACCTATAGTTACACTTAGGGTGAAATGTTACGTTTTGGTTTAACATGTCATGTTTATGTTGTTCAAGTTATTTTTTAGTTCATATATTACTGTTATGTTCACAAATTTACTTTATAACTAGAAAGATGACACATTGTTATTTAGCATCTACAACACAAGAATTATGAAACGTTATGTTGATTCATTTTTACCAAGCATCCCTTGTTGTTACTTTCTAGAACCATTTGTTACTTTTGTGGACACAAACTTAACAAATAAGTCTGATATGTGAGAAAGCATTACACTAAACAAGATTACTTAAAACATAAAACACAATCGATCACTAATTAATCACATATCCAAAAATATGGGTAAATTAAAACTGATTTCAACATCAGCACCCACTCAAAAATATTTGCATAAGAGCCCAACATCTTTTTATATCCATACTATGTTAAGAATTTGATACGAATTGTTCTATCATCGTATCCACAATATTATATATATATATATATATATATATATATATATATATATATATATATACACACACACACACACACACACAGTTCCATGCCTCGAGTTCATTCGGGATATCAGTGACAAAGGAATTATACATTCACTGTAACACCATTCACGGATTGTAGGATTGAAAGTTGTTCTCCAACTTTCTATTTCACTTGGGTAGCACTGATGTGTGTCTAGGCACCGCTCTTTTCTTGTGAAGTCATAAGTGTTATGGACTTTCACTGCCAATGTGAAATGGACCTGCAAGGTCACACACATAGGATTTAACCTGGAAGAGGAGTTTTGTCCACAAACAATGTTTAGATTGATTGCTAAAGGAGTTTAGTAGTTCAATTAAACACTCAATTAATTGATATCTCAATGTCATAATGTTCAAGGTGTTGGACACATTGATTAGAGTATCGGATTGATTGAAACTGCAATTGACTATTTTTGCACAATCTGCACTCCCAACCGATCGACTCATGTGATGAACCGATCGGCTGAGCTTGGTGAACCGATCAGCTCAGATGGTGAGTCGATCGGCTCATGGACAGGATGAAACGATTTCTTCAAGTGTTAAAATGATCGGTTCAACTGATGCAACCGAGCAAGTTGGGAAAGTAGGATTGGTGAGAAATTTCCTTTCGTTTCACTTGCCCAATTCGATTGGAACAAGGATTGGTATTTGATATCAATTAGAAACAAAAGAAGAAAAGCCGATCGAGAATTGATCAGGACCACGAACTGACCGGTTCACAAGTGAACCGACCATTTCATGGGTCCCAACCGATCAGTTGAGGTGTCAACCGACGGGCTCAGGTCCCCAATCGGCCATTTTAGAAATGAAATGATCGGTTCAGGTTGCGTAGTTGGTTGTTTTTGTGGAAAATCTTGAACCCTTCTACTCTTGCTTTAGTCCCGCATTGCCCGGGATAGAGAACCCTATCCCATGACCCTCCTATATATAGGGGTATTGGGGGCTTCTCAAAGAACAACTCAGTGTAACCAGTTGCTCTGTAAAGTTGTCGTTCTCTCTGGTTTTGGTAACCGAGAGAGCTCGAGCAAGTGCTACCCGATAAGGGAGGCACAACAAGGGAAAGACAACTACAGAAAGCGATTGGTGGTAGGAGAGTGTGTCAATGACTAGTACACTGATAGGAGGGTGCGACTCTGTCCAATTCCTTATGGGACAAGGAGATTGGAGTTCCAGGTGGTCTGTATGGACTACTTCAGAGGCGGGAGAATTCTGTCGCTCAGAGGACAACTGTCAATCCCGACAGTCCCGGTGAGACCAGGAGTCGACAGTCCTGGTGCGACCAGGAGCTGCACAAACATCGTCTAAGATTGGAGGTGTAGACCGCGCAAGCCGCGAGGTATTGTCGCCGAGCAAGCATCGGGACAAGGTATGATTCCACAAACCATCCTTTCCTATTGTATAGACGTTGACGTGTTTCCTTGTTCTGGGTTTGGGGAGCAGAAATTTTTTTGTTTCCGCTGCCTTCTCTACCTCCTCTAAAACCCAACAGTGGTATCAGAGCCACGTCAACTACTCTATACTTTAGGATTATCGATATATTCGATTTTAGTTTGTCGCCTTTATTTATTGCATACGATGCGAATAAAATTGGCTTTATGCATGTCCAATCCTAAATCCACAAATCCCAATATACATATATGATATGTAATATTAATGCACTCGATACGCGTCACCCTTAAATGAGTTTTGTGGTGGATGTATAGCGTGGTTATGGCCAAGAAACCCTATCTGTATATGGTTGTATGTGGTTGCTTGCATCTCGGTCTGCACACCGATCTTCCTTCTCCTATTCCTGATGTAACTCGAAATAATTTGAGATTTCTTTCTTACCTTTGCTCCCCTCGAATGTAACTCGAGGTTTCTCTTTTTATAATGTAAAATAGGATAGAATTTTATTTCCTGTTATGTCAAAGAACGGAGGACATCCTGACGATAGCTGAGACGATCGGTTCAAGGCGTGAACCGATCGGTTGACGTTCCATACAATCAGTTCAAGGAGTGAGCCAATCGGTTGATGACCGGTTCGAGGAGCAAGACGAGCGGGTGGCAGCCATGATGAGATGCACGATGACCAATAGAACCGATCGGTTGGAGGAGTCAACCGATCGGCTGGTGGCACCCAGCCGACCGGCCTGATGGCAAGCCGATCAGTCATGTGATGAGTTGATCAAGCCCAGAAAGGCAAAGCACAAAGTTCATCTTATATAGGTTGCATGTGATGTAGACCTAGATGACCGTGATTCCTCTTGGCTCGAGGAATCACATTAGGATGGCTATAATCATTACTTTTATCGTTTCACATGTATTTTGTGGGATATATCATGTATATGATACGTACTATATATTGTGGTGATTGGATATGTATATGTATATAAAAACCAAATATGTCATTAAATACTAAGTTTTAGATTCCTTCCAAATGCGACACACGTGAAAAGCTTGATCGACCAAGTGTGGGCACGCCCAAGCGTGGTGCACCGTCTATCTCGTGGAAGCGTGAAGGATGGATATGTGGGTCTTCCCAAGAAGGGTGCATATTCATCGTGTTGGCTTTGGGTCAGACTTAACAAGGTGACCTAGATAGGATCTAGCACCTTGAGGCATGGAGATGATCATGGCAAGGAGTTTCATATGACATCTTATCAAGAGTTACATATGATGCAATTGGCAAGAGTTGCCTACCTGAGAGATCTAAGTTGTGGGTGACAGCCCTAGCTGGTCCATGACTTAGAGGATTTTAGGATCTTGCCCACTAGAAGGTTGTACACTGCAATCTTCCGAATTGATGGTGAGGGCAATCAATTTGAAGTAAAATAGTGGGAGCGATAATTAATTAAAGGCCTAATTATATCGTCAACTTTTAAAATCAATAAAATAAGTCAAAATGAGTTTTTGGACTAAAATTGCATATTTCCTTTTGTAGTACAAATGACAACAAACAACAATCACTTTTCTTTGCGATCGGTCCTTGAAAAGGACAAGCTAAATGGGACAAACTTCTATTACTGGTATAGGACATTGAGAATTGTTCTCACTCAAGAGCGAAAGCTCTATGTCCTGGATACTCCAACTCCAGAGGAACCTGCTCCTAATGCACCAAAGGCAGAAAGGGACGCTTACAAGAAGCATTCTGATGATGCCATTGATGCAAAGTGCTTGATGTTGTGGTCTATGAACCACGAGTTGTAGAGACAACATGAGAACATGGGTGTCATTGAGTTGATTCAGCATCTCATGAACATGTATGAAGATCAAGCACGTCAAGAGAGATACGATGTCTCAAGGGCATTGTTCAAGTGCGTCATGATAGAAGGAGATCCAGTTGGTCCTCACACACTCAAGATGATTGGGTATGTGGAGAACCTGATAAGACTGGGATTTCCACTGAGCCAAGAGTTGGCTACTGACACTTACATCATGACAAGACTGGATACTCCAACTCTAGAGGAACCTGCTCCTAATGCACCAAAGGAAGAAAGGGACGCTTACAAGAAGCATTCTGATGATGCCATTGATGCAAAGTGCTTGATGTTGTGCTTTATGAACCACGAGCTGCAGAGACAACATGAAAACATGCGTGTCATTGAGATGATTCAACATCTCAGGAACATGTATGAAGATCAAGCACGGCAAGAGAGATATGATGTATCAAGGGCACTGTTCAAGTGCTTCATGACACATTTGATCCCGACCATCAGTTGTCATGAAGACAACACCATAGGGTTGTTGTAGTGCTAACAGCTTAAAACCCTAAAATTGACCATTGGTTGATAGGTGCTTAGCACCATAGGTTGTCAAACCAACCTGATCCAAGTCATATTATACCTTAGGAATAACATACACATGATCACAGGTTCATCTAGAACTGAAATCAGAACAGGGAATATTATCAAAATTGAAATCCAAGTCAAGCATAACTTTTTAGTGCATGGATCATCATTTAAAAGCAAGAACATGAGCTAGCAAGCTTATGGTAAGCAATAAACGTGGGGAAAGTTATAAAACTTGCCTCTAATTATAAGATAAACTCCTAAATAGAAGAAAACAGGAGCAGGTAGGGTAGGAAATCCAAGCATAAAATGTGAACTCGTCCATCTAGCACCTTTATTCATTAAATGAGCAAACCCTAAGCATAAGGAGCAAGAAAGGTAGGGTTTTAGAGCTTTAGAGCAATTTATACCATGGAACAACAAGGTTAGGACCTGGACAAAGGTAGGAGGAAGGATAAAAAATAAATAAATTTAGGAAAGAAGGGGATTCTTACTCTTTTAGGCCAAGATCACTAGAAGAAAGCTTTTCAAACACTAAAGGGAAGTTAATTGCAACCCAAGATTCTTTTTCCAAGAAGATCCCCTCTTTCTTCTTCCTTGGATAGGAAATTTGCAGTAGTATAGAGGGAGAATGAGGTTCATAAAAGGAGGGAAGTGGTGCAGAGAAAATGGCTCGTTTGGGTGCTTAGGGATAAGTATATGAACCTTTAAGATAAAGAAAAAGAAAAAGTTGAAGTTCTAGTATCTTTCCAAGTGTCCATGGCCTTAAGCTATTAAGAATATAAAAGCACACACACAAGAAGCTCCCCCACCATCCATATATACATGCTTATCTTTCCTTTGTAGAATTTCCAAGCCAATCAAATAATTCATTAGTTGATAGCTACTAAAGGTAGCTCATCCATGAAAGGGTAAACCCTAAAATACCCTTGAGGAAAACACTTTCAAACCAAGGTTTAAATAGGCTCCCCATGGCTCAACAAGCTCAAAAATGATAACAAGATATCCAAGGAACATAATGCAAGTGATTTGCAAAGAAAACCTCTCAATTGGGTTAATTGCAGAAAAGTCCATAATGTGCATCAAATTGCATAACTTGCTCAAATAGTGTCCAAATTGGACCAAATTTGAAACTTAATCTTGTCTTATGATTTCAAAGTATATCACAAGGTTAGGTTAGGGTTATAAGAATTCAATTATGATAATTAAGCTTGTTCAACACTTCAATCAAGGTTAGGGGTCTCACATGATCTTACATTGTACTTTACACAGTTACATTTCGGGTCATTGAGTTACTTTCTAGTTCAATGGGTTACATTTTATATCACACAGATACTTTTGCATTCGAAGTGTTACTTTTTGGTTGTCACATTTATGTTTTTGTTCAATGTGTTACTTTATAGCTAGAATAATCACACTTTGTTATTCAACAACAGTCACACAAGAATCTATTGAACCTTATGAACATTTTGATCATAATGAAAGTCATAATTCTCATATATATAGCTCATACAACATGAACTTTCTAATTGAACACGAACATTCTGAATAAGAATGACCATTCATCATACAAGCATCCCTTCTTGTTACATTGTGGAACCCCATGTTACTCTTATGGACTGAATGTTACTTTATATGTCTAACAGTTACTTTTTCATCCACACTGTTACTTTAGGGTTAATATAGTTACTTGTAAACTCATATTGTTACTTTTTGATTGACAAAGTTACTTTTTAGTTCATATAGTTATTTATATCTGGATTGATCATACTTCGTTATTTTATCCGCAATAACACAATAAATGTGTAACCTTATGTTCAGATAGTTGCATTCTTATTAAGAGTTACTTTGTAGTTACATTTTGAAACCTTTTGTCACTTTTTTTACCCAAAGTTACTTTATATGTCCAATAATTACTTTCTAGTACACAAAATTACTTTTCAATTCAGATAGTTACTTTATTGTTCTCATAGTTACTTTTCTATTCACATAGTTACTTTGTGTTTCACATAGTTACTCGTTAGTTTAGAGAGTTACTTCATAGATGGAATGAGCACCTCAGAGATGATCACAATCATTATCTTTTATATTCTAAATGACTTGTGATACAACATGTCATACACATTAATTCTCATGCATATGAACACCAACTAGCTAAAGTTACAAACCATGCAAAGAACATCAAAGTAACATGTTCAAACATTATACGAAAAGCATCGAACCCAAAGAATTTACTGTAATCAGAACCATGATATCATCATAAAGATAAACCCAGAGAACTACTATTCTCTCTTGACTCCAACTATAATTTTTTGTTCAAATCAAAACATAATTCAGACTCAAACTGTATTTTGTGAGTTTACATACACATTTTCGCAAGCATCATTTCAAAATCACATTGTTTTACTACATTTTTTGGAAAAGACATACTTAATCTGACACAAGCCAGGTATTCATGCTTTTCATGTTATCCTCAAACTTATCTTCATTCTATTTGTCGCGTGCTCCTTCTTTTGACTCTTCTTGATCTTGAGTAGGTTCTCTAACTGGTTATAGTTTTCCCTTCTTGATCATTCCTTGGAAGATCTCTGCCCTAATTGCAGGGATGTCTTTACTTGTGGAGTACATTTCTTTTCCATTCGCCAAGCATTCAAGATACTTCATAACACATACTCTAAAATAATCACGTTCATCTTCTCACTGAGGGCATTTAGGGTACTCAATTTTCCATTGAGACATTTGACTTCCATGCTCCGGCACTCCCTTGAAGAACTCATGAATGAAGCCTACATGCATGCAAAACCAAACATTGTTAAGTACAATGTAACCAACACCATTTCATTAAAAAGTGCATTAACAATGTTTGATTTTTCTTACACATCTAATGACTTCTTTCTTAGAATTGGACTTTCTCGACATTGAATTGTAAGACCTATGCACCCCATCTCTAAAAATTGCTTCAAGCAAGTGCCAGTCATTGCCATTGTTAGTATTGTAAACAGTGAATCTATTGTCATAAATTGGGGGTCAAGTACATTGAAGTGAGGTGATACCATATTGATCTCCTTTAGTTTTATGTCAGCCAACATCATGTCTAGCTTTTGCTGTAAAAACAATATTATAAATTACATAGTTGTAACCTTTATTGAGTTGTGGTAGGTTGGTATAATCTAGTACTATAGTGGTTTGTCTTACCGGCATATAAGTGCTCAAACAATGCCAAGACAACACCTTCTTCCTCTTTTTGCTTGTTGTTTCTTTCAATATTTTTACAAAGTAATCCATAACCTGAAAATCTAGACTCATCAGTTAGCAATCCATAGTATAGTGATAAATACTTATAAATTCAGTTCTTATAGGTAATTGCATCATTTCATCTTTAAACAATAGTGTTGATAGGTCCTTTCCCATGCACCAAGTATCTTCTCCAAACTCCATTCTCTCCTAGACATGCACATAGTTTTTTTTATTTTTCCAAAAGTTTCATACTAAATATGTGACATAGAATTTATAAATTGTGCAACTAATCTATATTAAATGTTTCTATTATCTTGAATAAGTAACTATTGTAGTTGGTCTCTAAGTTATTAGTGAACATTTAAAAAGTAATTATAATTTCTGTTGTTTAACTAATTTTTAGTCTATGAGTATAAAAAAGTAACTCCTTCCACTTCGTCGATGTTCTGAATGAATTCCTATACTCCCACTTTCATTTCTTTCATCTTGAAGTGCTCCAATCCTATAAACTCTTTTTCTATTTTTGTAGTGTAACTTATGTTAGTTACTTATCCAAAAGGCGCATAAAATTTTAGATTTTTTCTTCTACGCTTTACCCTTACTTGTGCATGCCTTTTGATTTTGATATTTTCTTCTATGCTTCCAAAATCTGTCTCCATGTTCCCATTTCTCTTTCACAATACTTTAGGCATTTTCTTCTCAACTTCATTAGAAGGTATTTCAGCTTATTTTTCTGTATCAGTTGTCTCAAATTCTTTTAGTTCAACTTAAATGTCTACATCCATCATTATGTTTTGTATCACATCTTCATTTTTTTCTACTGGAACTTTCTACTCCATGTTGAGCATCTTCTAGGACAATTTCTGAAGGATGAGCATCTCCTTCTTCGACTTTGTCATCTTCTTGCATTGTATTTGAATCTTTCTTGCTCTTTCTCAACCACTTTCCTCTTTAGACGAAGTTTGCTGAATATTGGTGTTTCTTCCTTGTCTCCATTCTTGCTTGTAGATTTAGTTATTGAACCACCAGATTTCATCTCTAGCCTCTTCAAAATGCAATCTCCATTTGTGCCATGTTGGTCTGTATCTACCAACTTCTTTCTCAGGTCCTCTATCCTATTTCTAACTTCATTTACATCTACTGAATCCCATCTAGCATTCTCACTAAATTTGAGAGTTGATGTATTTGCATATGATATATGCCTCTGAACTTCATTTTCTTTCCTCGACCTTCTATTTTCCTCTTCAACTTCTGACAATCTTTTCCTCAACCTCTTATTTTCTTCTCTTAAAGAAGAAAAAATATCTACTTCTATTTGATTGCATACCTCCTTATGTAGTCTCAGTTCGTCATCAAGAATATGGACTCTCTTCTCCAAGCTATATGAGACTGTCCTACTTGTGCCAACTGATTTAACTGCCCTAGTAGTCACTGCCTTACTCTTTGCATAATATTCTGCAAGATAAAATGGTAATTCTTTGACTCTCTTTACATCTTCCCATATATCCATGTTATCCTTCTTCAACTTTTTCAAAACCTATGCACATTATCATCACAAAGGCAATAATGTATCATATATGTCTCATATGAATTTATAGAGTCATTCTCTTCAATGACATTCAACCTTACATTTTCAATATCTAAATTGTTGTGATCCTTGACCATCTTAACAGGAGAAACCCATTTTTTTTTATCCTCATCTTTCCTTCATTGAATGTTGGCTTTGCTATTCCTATAATCTCATAAGACTAGACCTGTGTGGATATGAAAAGTAGAATTTAGAATTCAAATCTTCATATGAACAATCCAATAAAACAAAAAATGAAACCAGTTACACATAGGCACATAACATATCCTATTGTGTAGAACGTGCTTCTACTAGTTTCCTCTCTTTTCTTCCTTTTGAGTTTTTCACTAAATTCTTTCATCCTCTTGAAGATGTAATTGTGGACTAACTTAGCCCAATGCAATTGCCCCTTTGAAATTACATCATTCAAGTAGTGGAGAAGGAAAAGTGGGGCACAATAGCTTGTATCTAATAATAGGAGTGTTGCCAACAAGTACAATATCCATGCTCTACACATGTTTGGGAAGTTTTCTTCCACATCATTAGTTGTAAATTCTTGCCACAACTTCCCTAAGCTATCCTCATGCAATGAATCCTTCTCTTTTTTGTCTGAACACCTTCCCCACTTTCATCCTATCCTTTTCTTGCAAGAGACAATTCCTCCCAAACTTTTTCTACAATATGTGACTTTTTTCTTGGCACGATATCTATATCACTACTAGGTAAACCTAGTATCACCACATCTACTTCTACTGTCATCCTAGATTCAACCCTAGATGCTATCATGAATCTATCATCCTTAATATATCTTTTAAATAAATCTTCTAAAAAATCCACATCTATAGTTAGATGAGGCATGGCTATCAAGTTCACAGAAGCGGTTGAGCTCATGATTTCCAATTGGTTTTTGCTAAGCAACAAGCTATTTTGGATGCTATTATAACTTTTTATATAACATCTATGGTAAATTACTTGTTTACATATAATAATATTAAAACTTGATATTAATTTACTTACTTTCCAGTTGATAGTGTTACTTTCTCGTTGACAATGTTACTTTTCATTTGACATATTCAGTTTTTTGTTTACACAGTTAATTTTCATTAGATAAAGATACTTTTCATCTGACATAGTTACTTTTTGGTTTACATATATAATTCTTTTGTCCCCTTTACTTTTCAATTGACATAGTTAGTTTTCATTTGACATGTCAACATATGTAACGGTTGGCCTTTCCCTCTCAACCATGATTTATTTTTTGTAAAAGACTAATTAATGCAACATTTTAAATTACTTGAATGAAAAAAACATAATTATTTGTGCATTAAATAATTATGTCTCTAAATTAATTATAGTGAGAAGTTTAACATTATAAGGGAAGGTGTGTGGACCACATTAATGTAACTATGTCAACTGAAACATATACAAATTTAAGTAGTAGAGTTAAAGTAATTTTTTCAGTCCACAATGTTTATTTTCAGTTCATATAATTAATTTTCTTTCACATAGTTAGTTATCATTTACGTAGATAATTTGTTGATAACATTGTTACTTTCTGATTTATAGAGTTAATTCTTTTCATTTCATAGTTTTACTTTTTAGTTGAACATGTTACCTTTTAATTAACATAGTTAATTTTTAATTCATGGAGTTACTTTTTTGTTAAAATATACTTTTTCTTAACATAATTACTTTTGATTTGACATGGTTACTTTTCCATTTGCGGTATGAGTTACGTTTTGGTTAGCATGGTTACATTTTGGTTCGTAGAGTTACATTTTCGTAAACAAATTGTAACTTCTATTGACAGAATGATACAAATAAGTCTAAATGTCCACTTCAGATATAAGGAACATTTCTTCTTCTGCTCTTGTACCAAATCCTTCTTCAGCAACTTTAGGTTCTTCATTCTCATGCACAAGTTCATCAACCACTTCTTCAATACCTTCAGCTCCAATAATCTCATCTCCAACAACCACTTCTTCAGTACCTTCAACTCCAACAGTCTCATCTAGAGCAGTCTCATCTCCAACATTCTCATCTTTGGGAATAGTACTTTTCTTTGTACTATAAGCAGTCCCTTTCCTACTACGCGCTTTCTTCTTACATTTCTTTGTACTTTTTGTTGCACCCTATACATTCTCCTCTTCAAGACCTTCTTCCATTACATTATTTCATTGCACAATATCCACAAATTCTTGTTCTCCAATTCTATCGATCACATCATAGTGTGTTGTTATGCAATCATCCTTTCCAATTACTTTTCTATTGTCCTTATTTGTTATCATCTTTGAAGTTTCTTTCCCTACTTTTGTTATCCCCATTTGAACACAACAACGAGCATGAGACAACTGGTTTCCCCTTCCTTGTGTGTTTCTACATGAAGAAAGTAGCGAACTCCAAGACAATCGACACCGACAATGGAGTGAACAAATATAGAGAAGTGGAGTGGAATCCTTGGCTCAATTTGGTGCAGTGTAAAAGGAAACATTGAACTGTTGGTGATTTTCTCTATTGAAACTGGAGAAGTGGAGAGGAATCCCTTGATAATGCAACTCTCTCTCAATTTGGGGATTTTTAGGGTGGAGAAAACCTTGTGACCGGAACCTGAATTGCTTTTCGTTTCTGCTCCGCACAACCACGTCTTCTAAAATGAATTCAACTCAAATTGTTGTTGTCAATATATACAAACTGCCACCGCATTTTTTTGAGATGGCTAGCATTTCTACAGTACCCACACATGCATTAAAAAAATCTTATATATATATATATATATATATATATAGAGAGAGAGAGAGAGAGAGAGTCAGGCTGGAATACACTCTAGTATACAGATCGCACGCTACACTCAAGTTGTTTTTGCATATCAAGACAATTTTTTTTATAAAATGTAAACCATTAATCTTCATTGTCATACTATAATTAGGCTACATACACATTTTGAGCGCATTTAGATGAGTGCAAGTCACTCATCTAAGGGCAATAAAATCGACGCACGAAACTAATTTGAAATGCATAATTTTTGTGGTCTTCATAACATGACCTATAAATGTCCAAATGGACTCAAATTTTGTGTATGTGTTATTCACAAGATGTTTAAGAACATCAATGTATTAGATTTTAAAAAAATATGGCATCATGAAAAACTACTTGAGTGTATTCTGCTCTGAATACATTCGAATGTATTCTAGCCTGACTATATATATAGTATGTATAAATATATATGTATATATGTAAAAATATATATAGGGTGTTCATTCAATGTCCATGCGGATAGCTACCCGCTCCTATTTTGGTTACTTTTTTTGAGGTTTCTTACTTTTGACATGTAGAGGGTTACTTTACCTTAAAAATTGTACTTTTCATGTATAGATAGTTAGATTTGTACCAGTTATAACAAATATACAATTACATATTTATTCCACAAATTTTGCTGTGTATTTTACATAGATTTAATTTTTGAGTTCAATAGTTACTTTTTGGTCAATATAGTTACTTTTTGTCGAGTGAGTTACTTTTGCAACTGAATAGTTACTTTTCTAGATGCACGTGTATTGAATTTCAAGCTACTCACACGGGTATTAAAGACAAACCCATGTGTATATATATATATATATATATATATATATATATATATATATTTGAGCCCATCTTTAATACCCGTGCGGGTGGCTGCCCGCCCCCCATTTTGGTTACTTTTTTTCAAGTTGGTTACTTTTGACATGTAGAGGGTTACTTTACCTTGTAAACTACTAAGTTTTGTGCATATATAGTTACGTTTGTAACAACAGATTTCAAAACATGGGTACATATATATATGCTGTGTATTTTGTAGGGGATTACTTTTTTAGTCGCACAGTTAATTTTTGATCAATATAGTTACTTTTTTTGATAGCAGGTTACTTTTCTGGCCAGAATAGTTACTTTTTTGGCTGTCGGGTAGAGAAATCCAGGCTACCTGCGCGAATATTAAAAAAGGCATATATATATGGGTGTTCATTCATTTCCCGCACGGGTAGTATGGATTTTCGCTACCCTGTAGCTAAAAAAGTAACCCTCCTAGCTAAGAAAGTAACTCTACTGTAAAAAAAGTAACTATGGTGTCAAAAAAGTAACTCTGCTGGCCAAAAAAGTAACTCTGTACAAAATATACAACATATATATATAAGGATGAGTTTTTTTATTTTGGAGGGGTAAATGATATTAATTTTGGCTCAAATTTTTTGGAGAGCTAGACAAAATAGTCCTCTAAATTTTGAAATTTTTTTTTTGAAAAAAAGTGATCGAAAGGGTGGGCGAGTAGCTACCCGCGCGGGCAATAAAGATGGGCCCTATATATATATATATATATATATATATATATACACACACACACACCTGTGTGTGTTGGGTGTTCATTCAATACCCACACGGGGTTCCTGGAGTTCAGTAGTCGTCAGCCCAAAATGTAATTATATGGTCAGAAAAGTAACTCGCTAGACATAAAAGTAACTATGATGATAAAAAAGTTACTATACAACTAAAAAAGTAAATCTGGGCATAATACACAGAATATATATATATATATATATAGAGAGAGAGAGAGTTAGGCTAGAATACACTTGAGTGTATTCAGAGAAGAACACACTCAAGTTCTTTTTTATTATCCAATGTTTTTTTTGAAAAATCTAATCTATTGATCTTCTTAATAATCTTGTGAATAGATCATATACAAAATTTGAGCACATTTAGAGATTTGTAGGTCATCTTACAAAAACTAAAAAAATTATGCATTTCAAATTAGCTTAATGCGTTGATTTTGTTGTCCTTGGCTGAGTGACTTAAACTCATCCAAATGGGCTCAAAATTTGTATGTAGACTAGTTATAGTATGACAATGAAGATCAATGCTTTATATTTTGCAAAAAATAGTCTTGATATGAAAACGCACTTGAGTGTATTCGTGCGATCTGTACACTCGAGTGTATTCTAGCCTGACTCTCACCCTCTCTCTCTCTCTATAAATATATATATACATATATATACATATATATACATACATACATACATATATATATATATATATATATATATATATATATATATATATATATATATATGGGGTTCGTTCATTTACCGTGCGGTTAACTAAGTTTTTGGTACTTGTGCAACACAAAAAGTAACTATTTGGTCAGAATACTAAGTATATGAAATAAAAAGTAACTATGTTAAATAAAATATAACTATTCAACTATAAAGGTAAAATCGGGTAGAATACACCTTAAAAATTCTAGAACAAATATATAGTTGTACATTGATCACAAAATATAACTATTATGTATGTAATGTAACTATTTGGAAGGTAATGTAACCCTATACACATGTAAAGAAAAAAAATCAAGAAAAAGTAACTATTTTTGGAGCAGGTAGCTACCCACATGATTATAGATGAACCATATATATATGTATGTATATATATCAGAATTGGGTAAATTTTATTCCAAAGTCCCTAACAAAGTTTGGTCAAGTTACATAGTAGCCCCTCGCTACTAAACTCCAACTAAAGGAATAAACAACTATACATTGGTCCTACTTTTATAAATTTTACAAATTTTCTTTGTTATGGACTTCTCGCTTCTGCTTTTGTTGTTGTGCCTCCTATCATTCCTTTCTCTCCATACGTGATAGATGATGGCTGAGTACAGAAGAATAAGTTTCCTCTTCCAGACTCTAGTGTCTTTACCAAGCATGGTAATCATCTCCTTTGGGGCCTTCAGCTGAAGGTGGGAGAAGCATAAGTTTGTGCTTGCTATCTTCCACAATTCTTTTACATAAGAACAAGCTCTAAAAAGGTGGTCGTGAGATTCTGTACCTTCACATAAATAGCACTTGTTGATAGTACCCGAATACCATCTTTCAAGTTTATCCATGGTTGGCAAAGACTCATTTTCCACCCTATAGAGGCTGAGAGACCACTTAGGAATTTCAAATTCAGTCCAAATGAATCTGTTGCAGTTGTTAATCCCCCCTCTATTGTGTATTAGGCTCCAGATGTCCATATCTGGATCAGCTAACACCCATTCACCATTCCTCAAGTAGAAGTAGTGCTTAATTTGTTTCCACAACTTCATCATACTATTAATCACTCTAGATTACCCCTCTCTGGTGTTTGGTTCATAATCCAGACCCTTCGTATATATGCCTTTCATCCATCTTGCCCAAGGAGATATGTTGTGGTTGTAGTTAATAATTCTCTTCATAGTGGCCCAGTTTGCAATTTTTTGGGGAGTCTTGAGTCCCACTCCTTCTTCTTCCTTCGGTAGGGAAATCCTAGAGTATTTCATTGGATGTGTACCTCCTGCCCAAACAAAATTGGAGATTGTCATCTCCATTCGCTCTAGGACAGCTGTGGGAATTTTGCCTTGCTGGACCCAGTATATTTGCAGACCTTCAATTGCTGATCTGGTGAGGATAATTCTACCTACCATCGATGTCTTAGTGAGTGGCCATCTCTCGATCATATGTTCCAGTTTGTCTGTGTATTCGATGAAGTCTTTTACTTGGAGATTGCCCCCAGCTAGTGGGAATCCAGTTTGTCTGTGCAATCGATGCTTACCAAGCGCTTCCCCGATGGATTCCTTGATATGCATACAGTTCACCGATATGAAGAGTTGGGTCTTATGTTGATTGATATGTAGTCCAGTTTGTTCACCAATTTTAATGTAGATCTTCTTTAAATTGTTCAAGTGGTTCATCTTCATTTCTAGGAAGACAAGTACATCATCAGTGAAGATTAGGTGGATCCAAGCTTTTATCCCATGGATGGTGTATGTTTTGATTTCCTTCTTCTCTTCAGCTTCATTCATGAGGTGGGTGACGTATTCCATCAGATTGGTAAATAGGAGGGGTGATAGGGGATCACCCTAGCACAAACCATTTGCACCTTGGAAGATGCCATTTGGAGTGCCATTGACTAGAACGGACAAACTAGTAGTGCATACACATTGCTTGATCAGTGAGATCCATTTTGCTCTGAATCCTAGTTGCTCCATAATCCACCATAATTTGTCCCATTGAACACTATCAAATGCCTTTAAGACATTGAGCTTCATACTCATCTTTTTGTGCCCTCTTTGAACACCGAAATTCACCATGAATTCTCCTACAAGTAAGCCACAGTCATCTATGCTCCTTCCAGATATGAAAGCACCTTGTTGTTCAGATATCATAAGTGGCAACACTAGTTTCAGACGATCAACAAGAATCTTTGTTATTATCTTATATTGAACGTTGCAACAGGAAATCGGCCTGAAGTCTGAGAGAGACAATGTGGTCTTCTTCTTTGGGACTAAAATGAGAAAAGTGTGGTTTACTTGTCTTAGAATTACTCCTCCTTCAATAAACCATTTGACGCCTTTAATCAGATCAGTTTTTATAGTATCCTAGGCAGTCCTGTAGAAATGAGAGTTGAAATCGTCTGGTCCTGGGGATTTCCTAGTTCCAATGCTCCATAGAGAAGCTTTGACTTCAGCTTCAGTAATAGGCCTGTAAAGAAAATTATTGTGGGTGTTAGTTAGCTTTTCTTTCCACTTCAGACCTACTCCATCAATTGTCTGAGAAACTTTGTCCTTGTTGTATAAGCTTTAGTAAAATTCAGTAGCTTGGATCTCCAAATCATGCTAGCTGTTCACGATCACTCCATTGGAAGAAACAAGTTCAGTAATGGAGTTTTGAGCCTCCCTTTTCCTCACTGCGTTGTGGTAGAGACTGGTGTTGTGGTCCCTATCAGAGATCCATTTTTGTCTGCTTCTTTGCCAAGCAAAATTCTCTTCATCTACTTTTAGATATTCTAACATTCTTTTAAGTTTTATCTCTTCTTCGATAAGATTGTGATGCAGAGGATCAATTAATAGCATGCTTCTGAACCTAATTAGGTCCTTCTTTGTATTGTCTAGCAATTTAGGTATGTTGACATACTCTTTCGACCAAGCTTTAAGCTTCTGCTTAAGGTGCATTAGCTTCTTTGCAAAGATAAATGGCGGGTTACCTTCTATCTCCAGCTTCCAGGCTTCGTCCAGTACGTATTTATATCCCTTCCAAGAGGTCCAGAAATTTGCAAATCTAAATGGCCTTGGTTTTCTTTCCTTTGTATTCAACTGCATGATCAGAGGAGCATGATCGCTAATATCAACACTTGCAACTTTGATTTGAACTGTGGGTAGTTGGTTAAGCCAGGTCACATTGACTAGAGCCCTATCAAGCTTACTAGCTATTCATTTTTCTGGTTTACCCTCATTGTTCCAGGTGTAGACCCCTTCGCCAGTCATTGGAAGCTCACAAAGTTCAGCTATATTTATTGCATAATTGAAAGATTTGATTACAGCTTCTGGGACCAGACGACCACCTTTCTTCTCTTCTTGAAGGCGCACATTATTGAAGTCACCCATTAAGATCCACGTATCCTTAATGGACTTGGAGAGCTCCATAATGTCCCTCCATAATTCCTACTTTTGGGTGTGTAGGTTGAAGGAGTAAATGGCAGTGAAGATCAACTTAAGTCCGCCTTTATTAGTGCATTGAGCGGTGATCATTTGTTCTATCTTCAGATTTACTTGTATCTCCCAGACATTAGGATTCCACCCTACGCAAATATGGCCTAAGTCTACTTGTTCTAGATTATTGACGTGAGTCCATCCTGCCGGAACGACTGTCTCCATGTAATTCGCATTACATCTCTTTATTTTCATTTTGATGATAGATACTAAAGAAACTCCACTGGACTTGATCCAGCCCCTAACCTCCTTTCTTTTTGTTACTTTGCAAATCACCTTTACATTCCAGACTAAGACTGACATGATTAACCTTTCTTGTTGTTCCTGGTTTGCCTGGGAGGCTCCTTCTCCTTATCTTTCTCATTTCCTTTGTTCTTTGATTTTTCTTTACCTTTAGGTGACCTGCTAGAAATTTTTCAATCTCCAGATTCTCTTCTTCTTCTTTATCCGAATCGCTCAGGGCACTGAAGGGGTTTGCAGAGTCAACATTGGGTATCTCTCCTTCCTCAATGTCCTTCCCTCCCGAGGTGTTGGCTTTCGGGATACATTTCTCCTTCTAGGTCTTCTTAGGGTTCTGGGAACCGTCAGTGTCTTCATTTTTTTTCTTCTCCATGCAGGGGCAGTCATCGCTCCCATGTCCAAAGACACGACAATGTATGTATATATGTATGTATGTATGTATCAGAATCCAGTAAATATATGTATGTATGTATGTATGTATCAGAATCCAGTAAATATATTTTGAATCCCTCCTAAAATTATAGGAGGTCAAGAGATACATATAGCCCAACACTATACCACAAACCAAAAAAAAAGCACTCAACTATCTAATGTGTAGCTTGCACTTAACACATCTACAAATTTTTACAACATTACTCCTTGCATTATTGGTTGTACCCTCATGTTTTTGAGCATTTCTCTCTTCCCAAATATGATAGCATAGAGCAGCAAACAAGATACTATCCTTGTCATCTCTCTCGCAATTTGACAACATCCTTCTCAATTCTTCTTCCATCTTTAGATGCAAATTGAAATCTTTGCATATAAACTCCCAAACTTCTTTTTTGAATCTATAGTATCCAACCAAGTGGATGTGGGTCTCCTCCTCCTCTTTGCATATCAAGAAAACAACTGAAACATTATGGTTCCGGCTTTGTATTTTATCAAGGGTAGTAAGTGGACCATGCATAATTGTGTAATGACTTTTTGGACCTATAAGGTCACACACATAGGATACATAGAGTAGAGGAGTTTAATCACAAATGATAATTGAATTGATTATTAAAGTGTTTAGGTATTCAATTCAAGAAACAAATCAACTGACTGGACTCCCAACCAATCAGTTCAAGTGTTGAAACGACTGTTTGGAGTGTCAGGTTGATTGGAAATTGCATTAGCTGAATTCTACATGAACCAGGGAAGCAAAATGAGTGGTTCAAACCGATCACAACTGGTCGCGAGATGACCATTTTTCATATCAAGATTCCTGATTCGTGGTTTAATTTGATTGAATCAAGGATTAGTGTTGACGTCATGTCGTGCATAAATTGGTCTAGAATTGGCAATACAATTGTGATTGGGAAACTTGGATAAATGGCCGATTCAATTGGTGAACCAATCAGCTCACATGCCAACTGATCGGTTCTGCAAGAGAACCAACAGTTTTTCTTGTCACAGGTTGTGAATTTTCATGAAATCCCATTTCCTTCCACTCCCACTTAGACAAGAAACCCTAACCCTAACCATCCTATAAATAGAGGGGTATTGGGGGCTTCTCAGACACAACAACTCAATTGCCTCTGACAATATTTGTCCTCTCTGATTGTTGTAACCAATAGAGATCCTGAGCAAGTCCTACCCAATAAAGGGAGGGATAGCAAGGGAGAACAATTATAGGAGAGAAAGTTGGTGACTAGTACACCAATGGGAGGGACAACTCTTTCTTGTATGTTCTAGTAGAATGATAAGAGTTCTAGGTGGCCCGTATGGACTACTATAGAGGTGAGGAGGCTATTGTCTGCCCTTAGGAGGTCAACGTCAACTTGTTGTCTGTGATAGAGACCAAGAGATATTGCAGACATCGTCTGAGTGCAACTAGAATAAAGTTGCACAACTGCAACAAGGATTAGTCGTTGTACTTACTTCAGGACCAACTATGACCTCATTAAACCATCCTTCCTGTTACATAGCTGTTGACATGATCTTGTTGTTATGGGAAATATGGATAGAAATTTTTTTTTGCTACCTACTCTGATGTCATATTTCCCTAGAAGGGTATCAGAGCCGCAACATTTTACTATGTTTTGGATAATTGAAATTATTGTATTTTTGGTTTTATCTTGTATTTATTGCATACAATGTGAATATTTAAAATGATTCATGTGCATATCCAATCAAAGAGCAGATACAATCCCAAACTAATATATATATATGCAATTCACGCATGCCCCCCTAATATTTGTTTTGATGGTGGATGTGTACCATGGTTATGGCCAATAACCCAAATATTTATGTGTGGTTGAATGGTTTGTTTTGTTCCTATTATATCTTGATTTGCATACTGAGTGTCTACCTTCTTCTTCCTAATGTAAAAGTATTATTTTTTCCTACCTTTTCTCCCCTCGAACGTAACTCGAGGTTTCTCATTACCATGTAATTAGTTTAATAGAAATAGGATAGTGTCTTTTCTTGCAATGATAAAGATGATGATTGACATCAGGTGAGCTGACCATTTTACGTGACGAGTGGACTGACTAAGAGGCGAGTCAATCAGTTCAAGGGTTGAACCAACAAACCCAGATTAGCACAAACAGATCTACACCAATAACATGTTTATGCATGTGACATAGACCTAGGTGGTAGTAATTCCTTGTGTCTCTAAGGAATTACATAGTATGGCCATTACCATCGCTAATATTTTATATTGCATGTTTACATTGTGGGATATAGCATGTATACGATATGTACTATATATGTGGTGATTGGATATGTGTGTGTGTATTGTTCAATCAAAAATATTAAGTATAAGATGCTTTACATTAGTAACACACATAAAATGCTTGATCGACTAAGCATAGGTTACACCTTAGCACTATCCATCTCAAGGAAGTCTGATGGTAGTAATGCAGATCCGCTCAAGCAGGGTGCTTTATATCGTGTTGGCTTGTGGGTTAGGCTTAACCGGGTGACCTTAATAGGATTAAGCACCTAAAGGCACACATATAATTATGGCAAGGAGTTGTACCTACCGTCTATCCAAGAATTGCATAAGATGCAATTAACAAATGTTGTCTACCTTAATGATTAATTATGGAGGTTGGTGTGGACCAAGTAATAATTGAATTATTTTGGATCTTGTCTCATTAGAAGTTTGTTTGTTGCTATCTTCCAAATTGATAATTGAGGGTTATCAATTTGATCAAAATAATGAAAGCAGTAGATAATTAAAAACCTAATTAACATCATCAAGTTTTATACAAATCAAATTAAATAAAAAAATGAGTTTTGACAAAAATTACAAATTCTTTTGTCGAATCAAATGGCAACACACAATAATAAATTTTCTTTGTGATCAGTCCTTGAGAAGGACAAGTTAAATGGGAATAAATTCCATAACTGGTTTAGGATACTGAGAATTGTTCTCACACAGGAGCGTAAGCTCTATGTCCTAGAGATACCAGAGCCAATTGAACTTATTCCCACTATACCTAATGCTGACAAGGATGCTTATAAGAATCACACTGAAGATGTCAAATACCTAATGTTGTGCTCCATGGACTATGAGTTGTATAGACATCATGAGACCATGGTTGTTAATGAGATGGTCACACATCTTGAGAACATGTTCCAAGACCAAGCAAGACATGAGAGATATGATGTCTCCAAGGCACTATTCAAATGTAACATGGTAGAAGGAGATCTAGTAGGTCCTGATGTGCTCAAGCTTATTGGGTATGTGGAAAATCTTTCTAGACTGGGATTCCCCTTGGGTCAAGAGTTGGCCACTGGTGTAATTCAACATTCTCTGCTATAATCATACTGTCAGTTTGTCATGAACTACAACATGAATGACTTTGACAAGCCATTGACAGAGTTACTCGGCATGTTGAGAACAACTGAGGCACAAATGAAGAAATACAAGCCCAAGCTCATGATGATGATCATCAAGACAAAGGGGAAGTCTAAAGGCAAAGACAAAGCTCAAAAGAGTTCTAAAGCTAGCCAGAAGCCCAAGTCTTCAGATCTCAAGGCAAAGGGACAAGTGAATTAGGGAGGCAATTGTCACCACTGTCACCAGGGTGGACACTGGAAGAGGAATTTCCCTCTCTATCTGGAGGAATTAAAGAAGAATAAGGAATGGGTAGAGACCTCTACTTCAGGTATAAAAGTTATAAGATAAATTTGATTACTTTTCAATTTGTTAATTTATACGAGATGTAAATCTGACATACATTGATGTGCAAAATGTGATAAGAAGTAAGGCCTGTATGAAAGGGCAAGGATGCACTATGATGAGGCAAGAGTCGCTACAACTTTAGTCTACATTCAGAATTTATCTTAGCCCATTGTGCATGTAATAGAGTTATTTGAACTACTATTTCATTATGCCAATCATAGAAACATTTTACTTTATGCATCTTGTATGACAAGGATGATAATGAATAAAGAGTTGTTAATGGTTCTATTTTAATGATGTCATCTTGTATGGAAATGCCCAAAAATCTAGTGATTTTCATATGAAAGGATCTAAAGATGTATTAATATGTGTTCTCTATAGATGATAACCATCTTGTATGACAAGGATGATAACCATTGTCATCTATAGATGATAACCATTAAAAGTTCTATATGACACGCTAATATGTGTGCTCTATAATGAGTTATCAAATGTTTATAGCATAAATACCTAAAGGATTACATTTGATAACTCAAATAATAAGTATCTATAGCATTGTCATATAGAGCACACATATAAGAAATGTATTAATAAAGTCCATATTGATGTTTATCTAGACTCTTTTTGTTATTGAAACAACAAGAGACATGCAAGTCTTATTTATGATCAACATGAAAAACCACCTCTCACTAGGTGTAGTGGGAGAGGAAACATTCTATTAGGGCTTGTACATGTTGATGTATAAAGACCTTCAGAATAAGTTCTAGATATAACTGTTTGTCCTTCATTATATTTATTGATGATCTCAGTTAATATAGAGTTTGTATTTGGTGAAATACAAAAATGAATCTCCGGAAGTGTTCAATGAGATTATAAATGAAGTATAACTTTGATAAAAGCATTAAGAAGCTTTGATACAATCAAATGTTGAAATACTTTACATCAATAGTTTGAGAACCTTTTGTATAGACTGTGATTGTGTATCACAAGTCAAATCCACCTGAAACATAATTATGTATCAGAAAGAAGGAATTACATCTTGATGAATCATGATGTAATAGTCATTTAATCTAATCTTCGAATTTCCTCATGTGTACATTCTTTACACTAAAACAATATACTATCTAAAATGGTTTAAAAAGACATCATATGAGATATCATATGGGAATGTATCGAATGCCTTAAGGATTGAAAATTATATAAAGAAAGTAGTTTCTTAAAAAGTTTATTTGTTGAATACTACTTTTAATCCTAATTTGACAATAAAATGTCTGAGACTAGGATAACTGAGTTCCAAAAGAATCAGTGGGAGTAAAAGTAGAACTTGAGTGGTTCGAGGTGGACAAAGAGGTACAATGGGAATAATTGGGAATCACAAATTTTTGTGGAATCTCAAGTTCCTTATGTAACACAAAACCTCATAGTTCTAGTAGAGCACATATAAGATTGAAAGATTGTGAATTCAATAACTCAGATAGGTTGGTCATAAGATGATGAGCAAACAAGTCAACTAGAAGCTATTGAGAACCATAATCTGAGAAGTGGATTAAGGCCATTATGGAGTCCATGTACACTAACAAGGTATGACCTTTCTAGTACGACCTAAAGGTATTAACTCAAGGGTGCATTTGGGTTTTCAGAGCAAGACCGAAATGGATTACCTAAAGGACAGATTGGTTTCAAAGGTTTTTTCAAATAAGTTCAAAGTGTTGAACATAATGAAATCGCTCTTCCAATTGTCATGCTTGTTATTACAGTTTACATAGATTATAATATTTGGCATATGAAGCTTAAAACTACATTCCTTAAAAGGAATATATGAGAGGATGTGTACGTGACATACCCTAAAGGTTTTATAACTTCATGAATGCAAATCAAGTCTATAAACTAAACAGTTCAATCTAGAGGCTGAAACAAGCATCGCAGAGCTGAAATATTTTGACTTGATAAGATTGTCAAAGAGTTTGACTTGAATCAAGATAAAAACTGGAACCTGTGATTAGAAAATATTTAGTGGGATCATATCTGAATATTCCACATATTGATGGGGAATAACATCCCAATACTATATGTATTGAGACCTGGCATGGAAAGCACCTTCAACAATGAAGGATTAGGTGAAACATCCTATAGGATAGGAATTGAGATCTATAGAGATAGTTCAAGAAAGTTTCATGACCTAAGTATGAGCACATACAATAGCAAGATGTTGAAAGGAGTTCAGTACGAAGGATTTAGTGAGAGAGAATTTGGCCATGAGCCTTGAGATTAGTCTCTCAAGAACCCTATGTTTTAATTCTTATAAAGAATGGAAAAACATGAGTGAGATGCCATATGCACTAGCTATTGGATCTATCATATATGCTATGTAATGTACTCAACCCATAGTCTTATATGTATTGGACATGACCGATGAGGGTCATTGGAATGTCATTAAAAGACATCCATTAGTACTTGAGAAGCACTAAGGATTAGTTGCTAGATTATGGCAACAAGGAAGAGTTGGGTGTAAGGGGTTACACTGATGCAAGATTCCAAAATGACAGAAAGTGATCGCAATATAAAATGTGTTTAATTTTAAGAAAAGAGTTGTAAGTTGGAAGAGTTCCGAACTACAGGCAATTATTTCAAGTCTACAATAGAATCCAAGTATCTTGGTGTTATGGACACATGAATCGGTATTGTATGGATCTAGAAATTTATATGGATGAACTTAAATATGTTCCAACCATTGTTGACATAGTAGAGATACTATGAAAACAATGGAGATACTGGTTAGGCAAGGAATATCAAATAGCATATTATGGTTGTTCCATCTCATACAAAATGTTGTACAACAAAGAGATGAGAAACATGCAATATACTGACTAAAGGCAAAGTGTTTCTAACCCGTTGGATTATCACTTGCACAACGGAAACATGATGGCCATGTTTATATCATTAAGAATGAGACTCATGGGTGATTGGCTCTACTTGCAAGTGGGTGTCTGTTGGTATGTATGCTCAGAGAGCCAATCATATCATGATTATGATGGCATATAAGATAAAGGATTTGATTAATAATAATAATAATAAGGCAAGCTTTCGATTTTTTATATTTCACTCAATTATGAGATAATGAGGAAACATAATTAATGTCTAAAGAATGATATTACTCGATGACATATGTCTTCAAGTGCTTGACTTGAACAATGAGATCATACAAATGTTAAGAGTATGCACATTCTTGTTATGTACCTAGTTGGATGTTACTGTGGAAGGTTGATAGATAGTAGTATCACTTAAGACTAAAGTGTGTGTTGATAGATGACAAAATCTCATTAGTCGTGATATGTGATATCAAAAAAAACACATAGACACTTTTTGGAGAATAATGTATTAGACAGACCCACCTTGAGAGTGACCTGAAATCACTATACTCATCACATGTTGTTCGGTGTGCTTTGACATCATCCATTGTGACCTTGAATAAGGGTTGCCATAAAGGTGATGATTGGATGCACTGTGACACATGGAAATGACTGTGAGTGATGTAGATGGGATTTGTCCCTCAAACTGGAGTTTGATGTCCACGCCACTTGATAAGCAAGACTGAGAAAAACGTACACATGTACATGTGAATCAATATATGATATTGAGGCCACATAAATCTCAAACAGTCTGCTCTAATTCAAGAAACATGGATTGAAAATTGAATGGATGATGATTCCATGCCTTGAGTTCATTCCGGATATCAAAGACAAAGGAATTATACAATCACTGTAACACCTAACACAAATTGTAGGTTGAAGTTGTTCTCCAACTTTCCATTTACTTGGGTAGCAATGATGTGTGACTAGGCACCACTCTTTGCTTGTGATGTCATAATTGGTTATGGGCATTCACTGCCAATGTTATATGGGATCTATAGGGTCACACACATAGGATACACATAGAAGGGGAGTTTAATCATGAATGATAATAGAATTGATTACTAAAGTGTTTAGGTATCCTATTCAAGCAACACATCAACTGAACAAACTCTCAACCGATTAGTTCAAGTGTTGAAATGACTGTTTGGAGAGTCAGGTTGATTGGAAATTGCATTGAATGAATTCTGGATGAACCATGGAAGTGAAATGATGGGTTCAAACTGATCAATCTGGTTCACAAGATGACCATTTCACAGAGTGAGATGCCCGGTTTGTGGTTCAATTCTATTAAATCAAGGAAAATTGGATTAGAATTGCCAATGCAATTGTGATTGGGAAACATGAAGAAATCACTGGTTCACTTAGGGAAATTATCAGCCTGCATGCCAATCGATCAGTTTACAAAACAAACTGACCATTTCACCTATCATAGGTTGTGAATTTTTTTGAAATTATGGTTCCTTCCACTCCCACTCAAACTGGGAACCCTGACCCTAACCCTCCTATAAATAGAGGCATATTGGGGGCTTCCCAGACACAATAACTCAATTACCTCTGACAATTTTTGTCCTCTCTGGTTGTGGTAACCAATAGAGAGACTGAGCAAGTCCTACCTGATAAAGGGAGGGATAGCAAGGGAGAACAATTGTGGAAGATCAAGTTGGTGACTAGTACACCAACGGGAGGGACAACTCCTTCCTGACTGTTCTAGTATAATGACAAGAGTTCTAGATGGTCTGTGTGGACTACTATAGAGGTGAGGAGGTTGTTGTCTACCTCTAGGAGAACAATGTCAGCTTGATGTCTATGGTGGAGACTAAAAGCTACTGCAGACGCATTCTGAGTGCAACTAGAAGAAAGTTGCACAACTTGAATGGGGATTACTCACTGGACTTTCTCCAAGACCAGGTATGACGTCGTTAAACCATCCTTTCCATTACATAGTTGTTTACACAATCTTGCTGTTATGGGAAATATGGATATAATTTTTTTGTTTTTGCTACCTACTCTAATGTCATATTTCCCAACACCTGACTTGCTGCCATACCTTTGGCATAGCATTGATAGTGTGTGAATACCCCTCTCTGGTCTTTGGTTTGAAATGCAATCCTCTTGGATATATCTCCCTCATCCATATCCCCCATGTCGAGGATCCTTCTTGAAAAATAATTATTCTTCTCAATGTCCCCCACTTTGCTATGTCTCTTGGTGTTTTCAAATTCAAACCACATTCATCTTTTGAGAGGGTCATTCTTGCATATCTCATAGGATGATACACACTTTCCCATAAGAAACTCTCCATCTTCATCTCCATTCTATCCAGGACCAGACCTGGGATCTCCCCTTGTTGTACCCAGAAACTAAGAAGCCCCTCAATAGCAGCTTGACAAGTGTAGCTCTCCCCGTCATGAAAGTCTTCTGTGTTGGCCACCTATTAATCTTTTCCTCCAACCTATCCATACAATCAACAAAATCTTTGACTTGTAGGTTACCTCCAGCCAGTGGGAACCCCAAATATTTAGTAGGTAACTTCCCCATGTCCACTCACATTGCCTCCTTTAGCCTATCCTCCATCTGGTAACAATTTTTAGACCAGAAAAGGTGTGTTTTGTTTGCAGTCACACACAATCATGTCCATTCTTCAAACTCCTTAAGAAGTAGTTCATCATATCTAGAGTATTTTGTTTGGATTCAACAACACAAGTATATCATCTGCAAAAATCAAATGGGTCATCACCTTTGTTCCATGAATCATGTATGGCTTGATCTCCTTGCTCCTTTCTAGACCTTGTATCTTTTGGGTGAAATATTCCATGACAATCACAAAGAGAAGAGGGGACAAAGGGTGTAACACCCTTTTCCACACAAAGTGAGATTATTCAAAACAAAGTACAGAATTATCACTAATAACAATATTACCACAAAATAGGGTAAATTAAAGCCAATCACATGCTAGGATCTCAAGCTCAATAAGAGACAATTGGAGACATAAACTATTGCCGCTGTATTTCATTCATATCAAAAGATATTACACTTCATTGTTCACTAACCATTTTTCCACAACCGTTACATATAATCATCTGCTTACGCATACAAACTATGTCTATACCACTATGGCTTACAACCAAAAACTCAAATTGATGTAAAACATTCACAAAACTCTCCCATGGACCTAAATGTACATGGACGACATATAGGACTCTATCACTAGACACTAACTGCACATCCATGATCTAGTGGATACAACTCCTCTTATTATCAGTTTCACCCGCACGATCTTTTTCTCAGTTTGTCCATCCACCTAAGAAAAAATGGATCCCACGGGGTGAGATCAAAGTCCCAACACGAGATATAACTCTCCGCCAACATCTATTATAAGCACTAATAAGATAAACCACAATTTATACCATTAACTGATAAGCAGATTTAGCTAAATGATATAAGCCAAGCAATTATCACTATTTAAGCAGTTCAAGTATCTACAACTGAATAGTAAATAATTTTATACTTTAAGAAGGAATATGAAGAACATGTACAACTGTTATAAAATAAACAATATAAGAAGCATAGCAAGGGGTCATGCAATGTTATTCGTATATGACCCTAAACAATAATACTACATGGTTGTCTTACATCTTTAATTGTTATGCCTTGAGGATTTGAGGCGTACCACTCAAATCCAACTGACCACTGCTAAGTCAAAATTAGTACCACACAAGATCAATGGAAGAGCCGGACTCCATGATCATCACCAGCACTACTCGGTCAACTCGAGTCTGCAACGCAATTACATAACAGTCAAACTACAAGATAGCAACTTATTGTCATAGCTATAGTCCTGTAGACAACAACTCATAGTCAAAGTTATGGTCCTGTAAAACTACTAGCCTACCTTGGTACATGGCACAACTCTAGAGAATAGGTTCAAGCATGGCCATTCTATAATAAAACATCATATCTTATTTCAACAATTTAAGGATACATGGAGATATCTCCACTTCCACCCCACATATTCAATAATATGTTCTCCAAGTTTCACGTAGGAGTTGCTCGTTTCACCATTCATCAAGATACTAACGCGGAAGATGGATATATGGTATAGGGCAACTAAATAATTAAGGTTTCATTTTATTAGTTATGCCAACTTGGTGAATTAAGGCTCCATCATGCAAGTGGTCATACAAACCCTAATTCAATCTAGAAATCATAAGTATGAAACAACCTCAAAAGATATAAAACATATAAGGTGTGAACTTGTCACATCATCTCAGGACAACACTATCCCACTGCCTTAAACAAGGTCATCATCATCACTATCTGTTGACACTGCCATATTAGACAAATCATTATTAACACATCATTGGGGATAACAATCCATCATCACATCACTAGAGGATACGCCTCATTAGGCATTAAGCCTTCACTAGGTCATAAGACCAATCACATTATTATTAATACTCATTGTTATCTCATCATGCCTCATCAGGCATATAAGCATCACATTTACATCATAGCAATCATTAGCTATGACAATCATTTCACCTGCAAGGTTAACACTATACAAATAGAAAGATATAACATCTCAATAAATTTACACTTTTAGGCAATGTAAGCAATACATCATATGTTCCCTCAATTTAGGGTTAGGGTTTCATGCTTAACCTCATAGGGTTCCATGGCATTGTTTATTTGCAAATCTCTAGTTTCATTACCTCCCACAAGTTTGGAATGTATTATAGTTAAGCACTATAGATTATATCTAAGTGTGCACATTCACATATTTACAATTCTAGTGCACCTTATCAAGGTTCATGGCCATCATCTATTATCATTTTATCACCTTCATAGAATGCACAAGCTATGGCACTCAATAACCCTTTAAGTTAGAACCATGCAAGTAGGAGAGAGAGGAAGTATCATCATATACTATTCATCCATGCACGTTCTATGAATATACCATACCCTAGAATTAGGGTTATGGTTCACTCACATAGCCAATTAGGGTTATGGTTCACTCACATAGCCAATTAGAGTTTATATATTGATTATAGCACTAAACCCTAATTGAGTTACTTCCCACTTTCTTGGAGCATATTAGGGTTAGGGATCATAATTAGGGTTAACCAAACAATCATTCCCACAACAATATACATGGATCATTACTTGCTTACGCATGCACATGTGTTAACTATATGTTCATGTATGTGTCTCGACCATCCATCACATAGGTGTCTCGACCACTCATGAAACAAGCGTCTTGACAACCCTCAAGCAAAGTGTTTAGACCACCTTCATGCAAGGTGTCTCAATCATAATATGGCTAGGTGTTTTGACCACAACATCATCATATGTCTCGACATCCAACCAAACATGGTGTCATGACCTAACATCAACCAGGTGTTTCGACCTATTATCAACAAGGTGTCTCAAACATCAATAACACCATGTGTTATCACCTCTAGCCATCATGGGTCACAACCAACTATAGCTAGGGTTTCAACCATTAACAAAGTATATGTCACGATCATGACAAAACCAACTCAAGGGAGTCGCAATCAAAATACAACTCAAGGTCACGACCTAAAACCAAGGTTTATGTATGTCTCAACCAAAATTCAAGGCTAATCAACAAGAATACCAAGAGTCACTATGTCCAAAACTTGGGAATCATGATCATTCAAACCCTAGAACAAATCACCATAATGATCATTAATCAAGACCCCTTAGGAAAGAGAAAGTTGAGCTTCAACTTATATAAGAGATCATCCATAACTCTATGGACAACATGATGACCAAAACTTAGCACATGGCAATTAAACCGAAGTTTATGATGCATAAAGGATCATCCTCTCAAGAACACTTTAGGAATCAAGTATGTGGATTTAAGGTTTAGAAAAAGACCAACTTACATGAGAATTCTACAAATTCATAACCCTAAAATCACAAGAACCTCATTCTCCATCTTAATCATCATGTTAATGAAACCAAATATTGTAATACTTGTAGGGTCATCACCTTGATCCTCTCTAAACAAATCATGGTTGTCGACCACATGCCAAACATATAAGACTAAAATATATGTATAATTACCACCAAGATCAAACGGTCACAAGAACATATAACCATCCTCAAATTAGGGATGAATCATAACCAAATCATTGGGTTATCACCAAGGAATGCTCATCACAAACAAAGGGAATATCACCATACAAAGATGATCATCAACATCTTTTGAGCATGATAGGATTCTACACAACATAGTCTCATTAAGAGAGGTGATTACTCATGTTTAGCACATAACAAACAATACTAAAACTCATGTTACACTAAGGTACCTGAATCCCCATTCATAAGGATAGAAACCAATAACCAAGGCCAAATAAATATCCAATTTGTATTTATTTCAAAATCAGGTACAAGAGAAATTAGGGTTTGGAATATAGAAGCAAATTTCATAGAACTATCACCACGGATCAAATCCTAATTCATGATTTTTTTTTTGCATTTTAAGATCATATTTTAGAGATAGAAACAACAACAAACGTGCATTATTATGGTGCCAAAATAGGAGTGGGGAAAGTTATATAACCCACCTTTTGTGGTGATCCAATCTCCAACGATCAAAAACTCTAAAAGAAGGAAAGAAGCCCCAACTTTGATTAGCACCTAGACCACCAAATCACCTCACAAAAGAGGAACACCATGATTAAGAAGTATCTCAAGAAAGATGGCAAGAAACCTTAGGTTGAACCAAAAGAAAAGAGAGAAAGAGAAGGAATCATCCTTTCACTCAGGTTCACCATGTCAAAGCATAGTCTATGACCCCTTATGATGAGGAGTTACTCTCAAACGGACACCATGGGTGATCTACAGTCCATGATCGAGGAAGAAGAAGATGATAATGGAGTTTCATGGGGAAAACGTGATCAAGAAGGTAGAACCACTTACTAAGTGAAGATTCACCACAAATCACCACCACAAGAGTTGATCTAGCACAAATCCTTCTTCAAGCAAGGTTGATCGGCCACCATTGTTTTAGGATCTAATCTCCTTTTCTCCAAAATCTCCAAGATCAGTTATAATGGAGAGGGTAGAGAGTATGGACAAAAAAGAGTGCTTGATAATGAAGAGAAAGGGATATATACCCAAAGGAGGAGGGAAGTAGGGTATATGTAAGGTGCCATCATATTAGAACATCAAAGGAACACTTGTCCAACAAAGAAACCAACATGCAACCACTTTATGCATGCATGCATGAGATGGTGATATAAAATATGTTGGGCATCAACCTCTTTAGGTCCCCAACCCATTGGTTTTTTCCAAACACTTCAAGGGGTTGAAACAACATCAATATAGATGTCTTGGTTGAGATAAAAGGGTCATCAACATACTAGGTCGAGACATACCACAAGAAGACAACTTGTCTCAACCCCAAACACATCCAAAACCATCTAGGCCAAGACAACATTTCCAAGGGAATGTGATTCGGTTGATAGACTCCCAAAACATACCATAAGGTTGAAACAAGGGTTGCTATAACCAAGCAACTCTACTAGGTCGACACCATCTAAACCCTAGAAACCCTAGCATATCATGTGATACCACCCCATAAATCAAGGTCCCACAAGGCACCCTGTAGAATCATTCTCTCTCTTATGATACTAAAGCACTAAGGGCACACTCAACATGTGAAAAATTGCAAGATAGCCCCTTTACTTGGGTAAATTGCATTTTAGTCCAAAATAGGCACACATAGCTCAAACAATATCCAATTAGGGCCAAACTAAAAACATGAGCATGTCACGTGATAAAAAAACACCTTAAGAGATTTAAGCAAGGTTCTAAGCATCTCATTATACAAATTAAGCACATTTAGCATTAATCTTGGCTAGGGGCCTTACAGAGGGTCTCCCTTGTGTTGACCGTTCCCTCCTTTGAACATTCTAGCTGAAGTATCATTCACCAGGATAGAAAATCGTGTGGTCCTAACACACTATTTCATCCAGACAATCTACTGATCACATAATCCCATTTGCTTCATGATCCACCAAAGCTTATCCCATCTAACACTTTCATATCCTTTAGACACATCCATCTTTAGGCAAGCTTTCATGCTTCCTCTCATAACATTATAGTCAAGTAAGAACTCTCCCACCAATAGAGTATAGTCACTGATACACCTACCAGAAAGAAAAGTTCCTAGGTTTTCCCATATGAGGTAGGGGAGTACTAACTTTAACCTGGCATCCAAATTTTTTGCAATGATTTTATATTGCACCGAACAACATGTAATAAGTCTGAAATAAGCAAAGGAGGTTGTGACTTTCTTCTTAGGAATGAGGACCTAAAAAGAGTGGTTGACCTATAAAACCATGTTACCTCCTTCCAAAAACCAGCTAACATATGCAATCAAGTACTTATTGATGATATCCCAAGTCTTTTTTATAGAAGAAAGCGTTGAAACCATCTGATCCTGGAGACTTGTTGCTATCGATGCTACAAATTGTTTCTTTAAGTTCTTGTTCATTTGTATTCCTTGTGAGAATGTCTTTATGAGTGCTCATGAGTTTAAACTTTCATTACATCTCCTCTTCTTCTAGTTCATCCCCAAACTCCTTAATGTATAGGGAAGAATAAAATTGTATGGCCTGCTCCTCAAATTCCTCTTGTTTGTTGACCACATTTCCTTCTGCATCAATAAGCTCAAATATGATGTTGTCAGCTTCTCCTTTTAACTATTGTGTGATAAATTTTAGTGTTCTTATCTCCATCCTCCATCCACTTTCCCATGCTTCTTCATGAGTAGAATTTTCCCTCCACCTTCTTCAAGTCCTCCATCATCCTCTTTAGATCCCCATCCTTCCTTATTGGCTCCCCATTGAGGGTCAACCAATAACTTTCTCCAAATCTCTTTTAATTCTCTTTTGGCTTCAGCCAATAGGTTTGGGATATTCACTTAAGCTTTGGCCCACCTCTTTAGTGCAGTTTTTGTATTTTTCAGATTTTTTGCAAAAATGTACATTGGGTTCCCTATCGCATGTATATTCTAGCTCTCCTCAATGAATCTGTTGAAACCTTTTCAATTGGCCCAATAGTTTAAGAATCTAAAAGTTTTCCTCTTTTGTTTCTTCTCCATAATCTGAACCGCGATAGGAGTGTGGCCACTCAGTTTAGATCCTCCCGCTTTCACCTGAACATTAGGAAAAATTTGCAGTCATTCATCATTCACCAACGCTCTATCCAATTTACTTACTATTTTGTCCTCTAGCTTCCTCTCATTGTTCCACGTGAAGACATCTCCTCCAACCATTGATATCTCAAACAAACCAGCCTTATCTATAGTATGGTTGCATGCATTTAACACTGCATTCAACACTTGTCTTCCTCCTTTCTTCTCTAACTGTAGGAAAATATTATTGAAGTACCCAATCACCAACCATGGAGGAGTAATATGCCTTAATATATTAACCATCTCTTACCATAAACTTTGTCTAAACCTTGCATCATTATGGGTATTACACGGATATCATCCTTATGTGCAATCCTCCAGTGTTGCTACAATCAATTGTAATGTGCTGATCTGACATATGTATCACTGACAGCTGCCATGCATTCGGTTTCCATGTCACATTGACTCTGGCTAACTCAGAACACATCAATTTGGATACATGTTCCCATCCTTATGGAAATAAGTATTCAATGCTATTTTTATTATGTTCCTTTATTTTGGTTTCCACCAAAGCAACTAATGAATGCCCACTAGTAGTGATCCACTCCTGGTTCTCCTTCTTATTGTACCTATCACACCCCCTTAATACTCCATCGGAGCATGGACATATTAATGGGTTTTTTGTGACCTAGTGCAGCTTACTTCTCCTTCTTGTTATTCTTCTTCTGGTCTTCCTTCCCTCCTTGTCTTTTATCCTCTTCTTCTTTGTCAGATTCACTTAGTGCCTCAAAGTTGTTCGTTGTGTCTAGAATGGCTCCCACCCCCTGGGATTTTGCAATGCCTACTTTCTTGTATCCCTTTTTCTTTACGAAGGATATAAACTCC
>OY856410.1:883254334-883329334 GCA_963693085.1 Alisma plantago-aquatica
TCAAAACCAATTATCAGTCAGTAAAGGGACCATACATGACACCCCATATAAGCTCAAGTATAACCCCAAACTCAGTGGTGTGGGTTTATTGTCAACATCACCCTTCATGTTTGTCATATTTTTTATGTCTCCACATTTTTCTATTTAATACCGTGTGGACTTTAGTCATATTTGCTTTGTGGAGCCTAATCTAATACCATGTCAAATGTGGGGTATTCATATCAAAATTGATTGGCAATGCGTATAGGGACCACACACTTTATAAGCCCAAACATAACCTCAAACTCAATAGTGTAGGTTTATTCTCAGCAATATTTTTTTTGTGAACCCATAGAGATTAGTTATTATTCATCCCGATCTCTAGTTCGGGCCAAATTATAGAGAGCTGGATATTAATATCCATTGGAAGCCATATAGGATTTAAGTGAGAAAAGATACACTGAGAAGCGGAGTACAAGGTGTGTTTTGCAATACTATCTGCCACATAATTGTGCTTCCGGCTTATAAAAGAAATCTTGAGATTGGGCAATAAGGTGAGAATGTGGCAGAATTCTCTCCTTAAAGGTTGGAACTTGCATGCAGGTCTCTCCCCATGTAAGAGGATATCAACGGTCGTCGAGGAATCGGAAAGAATAACCGGCAAGCTCCAATTGTTTTGAACACAAACAGACATAGTTAGAATGATGCCCTTGATTTCTGCCTCCGGAGCTGAGGTGGCATAACCAAAGGTGCCTTGACCCCATAAGCAGGCTCCATCGCCTTGAGTGACGTGGACTCCGATGCCCATTTTTAGGGTGTGGAGTTGGAACGCAGCGTCGACGAAGACCACCTGTTGTGCGGAAGCGGCCGAGAGGGTGGACTACGCTGAGCTGCAGTTGCAAGAGATGTGTGCTTCGGAAGATTGAGGACAGTCGTGGAGCTGCTACGAATCCTTGAGGCCAGAACCTGTGGTGGGGTGCGCTTGCCACCATGAATAAGATCATTGCTTGCGTACCAGATAGTCCAGAACCCCACACAACGTAGGGTCTTGTCCCCAATGCTTGCGGACCCATGAATGATGTGGGTGTTCCACGCTTCCTCAGATAGGGCGAAGAAGTCCGGACCCGTGCCCAGCAGCCGCCATACCTCTTGGCTAGCGGAACAGTCACGTAGACAGTGAAGAAGCGAGTTGACATCATGTGAGCAGACTGGGCATACGTCGTCCATGCAGATATGGTGACGTACCTTCTCCTTATTTGTAAGAATGGCGCGGTGTCCCAACAACAAAAGGAAGGTCCTGCACTTCGGCGGTAGGGGAAGAGCCCACATCGCCTTCCAAAACGTAGAGGTAGAGGTGGTTGTCCCTCCCTGCAGCCATGCATAGGCCGTGCTGGCTGAGAGTTCTCCATCGGGCTCCCAGGGCTACAACCAGGAATCCGTGCCTGCGGCGGGGTCTGGTGGTGTAGTATGCTGAATGAATGCCCAAACTTCAGGAGGAAGATACACATGGATGAAATCCCAGTCCCACTGGCCCACATCCGGTGACATACAATGCACCGTAAGATCAAGGAGATCCTCAGGGATAGCTGTAGTAGGAGAAATGTCCATTATAGACTTGCCCATTAGCCACTTGTCACGCCAGACGTTCGTGTTCCGACCTGCGTTGATGATTTTATGATAGACGGCTTCAAGTTTTGGTATGTGACCCCTGATGAAGGTCCATGCCGAGGATCCAGGCTTTTTAGAGAATACACCATTGCGCACGTACTTGTTTTTCATGACCTCCACCCACATCAATGGGGAATTATTCAGAAATTGCCACACATTCTTCATCATGAGTGCTTCATTCTGGGTCCTGGCGTCCATGAGACCAAGCCTGCCTGACGATTTGCTTTTGGTAAGCTTGTTCCATGAGACCAACACCATCTTCTTTTGTTCTCGGCCACCCGACCATATGAAGTCCCTTATGTGTTTATTGATGTCATCACAAAGCGAAGGCGATAGCTTGACGGATTGCATGGTGTACGAGGGAATAGACTGTAGAGAAGACTTTGACAACGTGATACGACCTGCCAAGGAAAGCGTACGGGCCGCCCAACTGTCCATGCGACCCCTGATGGAGCTAATAATATGTGAATGTGTCTGCTTGTTGAGGCGATGGTGCAATATAGGGACTCCCAAGTAGCGACCCAGGTCATCAGTTCTTGGTATGCCCATGCGATGACAGAAAGCACGTTGTTCAGAAATGGATGTGTTGGAAGAGAAATAGCAGCAAGATTTCTCCTTAGAGATAATTTGTCCAGAAACAAGTGTGAAATCCTTTAAAGTCTTGTTGATGTTGGAGGCCTGAGAAATAGACATCTTAGCCATAAGGAGAATGTCGTCCGCAAACATAACATGAGAGAGAGGAGGACCATTCTTCGACAGGATAATCGGCTTCCAAGTACCATGAGTCACTGACTTGGAGATAGCTTGGCTGAGGCATTCCATACAGAGCACAAAAATGTAGGGGCTGATGGGGTTGCCTTGTCTCACTCCTTGGGTGGATTTGATGGGATCCAAGGGTACACCTTCCCAAAGGATCGAGGTGCTACCTTGAGAAATAATCTGCATAATCAACTTGGAGAGGCTTTCAGGAATCCCCGTTCTAGAGAGTGTGTCAGCAATGAAGGGCCAGCTCATGCGATCAAAAGCTTTAGAGAGGTCAAGCTTAATTGCCACCCATTTTTTCTTGCCCTTTTTATTTCTCATAGAGTGTACTACCTCCTGAACTAGAAGAATGTTGTCACATATACGGCGACCAGGAATAAAGTTAGATTGGTTCACAGAAATCCAATCATTCAGAAAGGGTTTAAGGCACTCCACAATAATCTTAGATATTAGTTTGAAACAACAGTTGTTTAACGAGATGGGGTGAAGATCCGAACAGCATTGAGGACTTGCCACCTTTGTAATAAGAACCAATAAAGAATTTGCAATACGTGAGTCCACCTGACTGTAGGTAAAAGCAGTTTGGACAGCAGTGACAAAAGAGCCACCTAAATGAGACCATTTGTGCTGCACGAAGCCGTTGTGAATGCCATCCGGGCCCGAAGCCTTCGCTGGGGCCATAAGGAAGATAGTACGCTTGATCTCCTCAGCCTCAGGGACACGACCAAGGAGATGAGCGTTGGCAATAGGCCGGAATTGCCCCACGTAACGCTGGATGGCCGCCCGATCCAAGGAACTAGAAACGGGAGGGCATAAGAGGTTGCTGAAGAAGTCCCGAACATGCTTCTTGATGAGCTCCGGGGAGGTGATCCAGTCTCCATTGGCATCACAGATTCTGGATATCTTACTATGCTGTCGTCGAGTCTTTACATAGGCATGGAAAAATTTGTTGTTGCCATCACCAAATTGGAGCCAGTTGATATTCGTGCATTGTTGCCAGTCCCGTTCCTCTCTCAGGAGAATAGCACTTAATTGTTCCTGAAGGTCAATAGCACGCAATTGAGTTGAAACGGTAGAAGGAGAAGAGTAGGATGCTACCTGGCACTTATCAATCTTGCGCAGAAGAATGTCTTTCTGTTTGTGTTGTTGCTTCAAACGACTAGCCTCCCATTTGATGGCAGCTGTCTGGAAAGTAGGCAAGGCCTCTAAATATGGATGAGTGCTGTCCCACGTAGGCAAGAGGTCAGTTTTGAATTCCGGGATAAGGTTCCAACTCGTCTTTGTTTTAAAAAATGGCCACGCCGTTGACGTTGACACCCAGACAGAAGGATAGGATTATGGTCACTGTACAGTCGCGAAAGAACTTGAACGTTCATACCCCCTCCACAGATAACCACTCCTCATTGGCAATGATTCTATCAAGTTTTTCAAGAAGCCTGCCTTTCTTATATGTAAAGTGGTGTCCCGAGGAAGCCATATCTTTCAGACCAGATGAAGCAAGGAATGAGTGGAACTTAAGGCTTGTACGTCTGTCAAATCCATGCCCGCCTTTTATCTCAGAAGGGTCCAACATGGTGTTGAAATCTCCCACCAATGCCGAGGCTTCATCGATATGGGAAGACAAAGATGTGAGCCTGTGCCACAGAAGGTCTCATTTTTGTGGGTTTGGGCTACCATATACAAAGGTAAGCAACCAAGCATTATTTATACAACAGTGCACGTACTGGCGATGACTCTGCAAAATGTCAAGAGAGCAACGATGACTGTCCCAGAGGACCCATATGCCCCCAGAAAAGCCTAGCGCTTCAACTCTATGAGAGGATGAGTACCCAAGCTTCTTAATGATGCCAGCAACTTTAATACCACTACAACGAGGCTCGACAATAACTAGAATATGGAGATTATATCGCCTTTTGTATTCCTTTAGGAGAGTTAATTTATCCTTAGAGCATGCTCCTTGGATGTTCCAACAGATTATATTCGTCATTCAGAAAACACAAAAAAAGGATTGGGAGGTAGCTAGCGAGCTTAGTTGATGGCGTCTAGCAGTCCTGGCGCGTCGGCGACTGCCTCCATCGGCGCATCAGTGTTTGCTGCCTCCTCGGTTAGGTCAAGTGACCTCTTGGTATTGCTGGTGAAATCAACGTTACCCACAAGGAGGGCAAGCTTGCCTTTCTTGCGCTCTCGCCCTGGGCTTACAACGTGGTAGACAACACGCCGGTTGCGCAGGATGACCCCGCTACCAGCGCCTTGTGAACCCAGAGAGAACCTCTGCGGGTCTGCTACTTGGGACCTGTGGTCCGCTGATGCTTGAAACATGAAGGAGTCCACGAAGGTGTTGCTGACGCGACCTTCACTGGTCTCATCATCGACCAGAGTAATCACCGAATGGTTTCCCCCTCCTGATGCTACCATTTTGGATGTCGTAGGGGCAGGTGGCGGCCGACCCCCGACCTGGGGTGCTGGTTCTTGATTCACCCTCCCACCTTTCTTCTTTTGTTTACGAGAAACTACAGTCTCCCAACCACTGTTGACAGTATCCTCAACCTCAGGCGCTAGAGGCGCTGCCTTAGGGTTTTCGGCCTCCACTTCCTTAGCTTTGCTAGGCGCGCTCACGTCGGCAGCCGGCGGGGGTTTCTTCCCCTTGGGGGCCTTACGTTCAGGCATTTTGGCATGGATCGCAGTTGAATACGGCGTGGACAGAGCCACCATTGCAGTGGAAGAGGAGGGCGCCGTGGCGCTCGGGAAACTAGGTTCAAATTTGCAGTCACCCTCCGCATGGCCGAGACGGCCGCATCTCAAGTAGAAGGTCGGCAGATTCTCGTACTCCAGCCGGAAGCGCTCTCCATTGAGCATAATCATGGGCAGAAGTGGCATCGACGTGTCAACTTCAACAGCTATGTGGGCTAATTTGTCCTGGTGGCCGGATTGCGTCGTGGTGTCGATCTTGATTGTCCTGCCAATCAGATCTCCGACGCTGGACAGAAGTTGGTTTTGGAATAGATGTATCGGGAGGTCGGGGATCCTTGCCCACACGACAAGCTTCCTGGGGATAGGATCGGAGGGGCGGAAGTCTTTAGACCATGATTGCACCGAGATGTAGTGATTGAAGATCATCCACGGTCCTCCCGTGAGGGCTCGGACAAAGTCTTTGTTGTTGGCTAGTTGAATGATATAATAGCCCTTGTCGAGATCAATGGCACATAATTCATCCATTAGTTGCCATAATATTGGGATGTGGTTCATGAGGGCATGGAAACTCACTGAAGTACCAATCACCTTGATGACCACGGTGAACTTCCATGGCTCTAGCAGCGGCGGCAGTGTGGCGGGGTTAATGGAGATGGCAGGTATCGCGCCGACGGTGTCTATGCGGATATCTGCAGAGGTAAGCAGATCAGGGGATACTTGTGTGAGTGATGTGGGTGCCTTTGCCGATCGTCCGGTCGTCGCATCCTTGTACGACCTAGCATGTTGTTGCGGCGGGGGTACGTCCATCCGTATGTCAGAAGCATCAGAAGGCGGGGGAGGAGGGCTGGGATCCACCGGCGACGTCAGAGAAGCAGGGGCAGAGTGCTCGCGGGGAGTTCCCCATCCAGAGCCACGGCCTCCACGGCCGCCGCCGCGGCTAGGAAACCCTAGCATCGTTATTGTGCTTTTCCAAAACCGATCAATGTTTTCCTAGCAATATTGATTATGTATAGATTTATCCATCTCAATGTAATGGTTATTCTAACAAGGCTTTAGATGTTTAAAAACATTCACAAAATCCTTGAAGATTTGAGTTATAAGTGTCTTCATGGTTATAATGATATGAATTTATGTTTGGAAAAAATTATTTGAAATAAATTTTCTCACATTAGCTAAAATTCTAGTTGTCTTATGAAAATGGATGGTTTGGAGTTATGTTTTACTTTTGATATGTTAGAGAAATTATAGTTTACGTAGTGCTTTAGTGACTTACATTTTTTATATCTATATTGTCTTCTTTTCATCTTATTAATTGACTCTAATACAATTGGGAACTAGTGATCATAGTTAGTTTATATAGTCAATCTAGATTGTAAAAGATACTTCCCTTCATTGTTAAACATTAAACATAAATAAAATTTATATTGATTCTAAACTATAGAGCAAAATTGGTAGCTACAAATAATAAATAGCACATAAAGAACTATAATTCTATTCAATTTTGTTATCAACTGATTTATAAAAATAGTGATATCAAATTTTGATATGAAATATGTAAACTAAGGAATATTATTTCCAACTTAGACAAATAGTATCATTATAAATCATTTTAGGTAGGACCGACTAATACAAAATTGCATATCTAATACCTAATATAAACCACTATATATTAAAGATCCAATAGGAATTTTGTGATACTTAGTCCATAGATAACACTAACTATATGCTCATTGTGTAATGTTATTAATAAATAAATTCTAATGTAGGAAGTTAATTAATTAATTATGCAAAACCTTCTTACTCATGATACTAATCAAACACATTTATAGTTAAATGCCATCTATTTTTGTTCCCATTGAGTATTTCGGGAATGATGGGGAAAAAGTTTCTTTAGAGAGCTCAACCATTCACCAGTTATTTGGGTACATGTGCAAAACTCAAGCGTCGAGTCATGCATTTTTGTTCCCATGATGTATTTGCAGGGGGTGATGAGGAAAAAGTTTCTTAAGAGAAGCTCAACCATCCAATGTTTCGGCACGTGCAAAATAAAACATCTTGAATACTTTCTCTCTCCACTTAAATAAATATCTCTCCAAGTTTTCTTATGATAATAATTTTTCTTGAGTATGTATTTATTTTACTCTAGTCACTACTCATTTTTTTATTTCCCTGATTAATTTTTTCTCACGAACAATGTCATTTCACTTAATTCAAAACATCTCAATAAATATTCTTTTCTTCAATAAATATTTTTTTTTCATATAAGGAAGCCTCCGCTACACATGAATATCTTTTCAAACAAGATATACAATTAGATATTCAACATCTCTTTACGAATATAAGAACTTCCATTTTTTAATAGTTTAGTACTATGAAAATTTTATTTCCTACAAACAAAAAATTCCTACAAAATAATCCTACCCATTTTTTATCAAATCACTTTTCTTCATGAAACTCCTATTTTATGATTTAAAAACTCCTTCCAAGAATCTTTCTCCTCAAATATTTTGTTAATCCAAATAGAAACTTTCATAAAAATATGTTTTTTTGGCAACAATCCAATTAACTTCTAAGAAAAACTCTTTTGTCAAAAACCTTCTAATCAAAACTTTGGTATCAAAGAATTGCTTTATTTTCAAGTGAACGATTTTCTAATAATAAATTATTTTTCTTCAAGAAAATGTTTCAACCAAATTATTTCTCATCTATAAAGTGACCCGTCCAAGTAATTTAGCGACATCTTCCTATATTAACTATGTGGCGTCATTGTTTATGTGTAACATCTTCAATTTCATAGTTAAAGTAAGCTTTTAATGTGGGCTTTTCTAGTAAAGAAATGCCAAGAGACGTAATGAACGTAACCATGGCTAGGTTTGTAATTAAATTTACAAAATATGTAATACAAGCCATCTAGTCAACCAAGACTGACATAATGGATTTAATGTGTATGATTGTAGTTAGGTGTAGATGAATATGAATGAATTATTATTGTGAATAATAATGTGACAAACATATATAATATAAAGACTTGAGTTACTGGCTTGAGCTTTAGACCAACTTAGGTCTCATCATTAAGGAATTAAAGTAATGTTGATCTAATATATCATATAAAAGATTTCGTTGAGTGAATATTGATTAATGTCTTAGTTCTATAATCAAGAATAGATATTGGACCTTTTAAAAGACAAGGGAACGGCCGGGGGGGGCTAGAACCTTATTCAATCATGATTGAGCCAATTAAGATTCACATATGGGTCCTTGAAGTACAAAATTGGGAATATAGTATGTATCCCTCATAATGAGTGTTGATAATAATTTTAGTAGATGGCTAAATAGAATATAAGATGGTGGGAGAAATTTTAGATGATTTTGATTTACTTGGAGGCCTAGGTAATTAAATTTGTAATTATTCAACAATTAATTAAAAGATATTTTTGGAGTGTCTTTATGATTAGTTTGGACCTGTTATCTTTTTCATAACAAGGCAATGATAATATATCATTTATCCCAAAATTTGAGTTCAAATGGGGTAATGTGGTGGCTTACAGAATTATTTCTAGAAACTAGACTTTTATGCAAAAGAAGAAAAAAAATAGAAAGGGTGGGGCGACCCAGTCCTCACGGACTGGAGAGCCGCATCCTCTGTTTTACGGACTTGAACAGAGTCCGACAATGAGGGAGGGCTCGTCTGAAATCCTTTGTGTGGAAGGCTATAAAAGCTTCATTTTGCTGAACTAGGACCTCGTACGAATTCGTGGCTAGGGTTTTGTTCGGAACCGAGGGTAAGAGAAGTAGGCCAAGGAAGAAGAAGCAAGAGGCACCATTGTTGGTAGCTATGAAGGTTTCTCATGGGTGATCCATGATTCCATCTACCCAAACCTAGGGGGAAAGCGCCGCCCTTATGGTCCAGGCCAGGCCGGAGATGGGGGCACTACATCCCTCATGATCACGTGGCCACAGAGGCGAGATCGACCTCCGAAGGTGATGAACTAGAAGCACTCTATTTTCCTACTTACGCATGTGAGGGCACAACAGAAGCGGGAGGAAGGCGTCGGCCCTAAGGCCTGAGACGTGCCTGAGATGGGGGCCGCCTGATCAAATCTTGACGGTCGAGATTGGCTAAGACTAGGTAAGATTCTAAAATTCAAATCTTGAGATTGGGAAGTCAGATTCTATCAAACAAGGTACTTGTAGAAAGCTCATGATCAGTACTATCAAATAAAAATACTTTCAGATTATGATTTTTATATCTGTTATTTATTAAAAATAGTGAGTTCAAAACTATATGATTTTGATGTTTGGTCAATTAAAAATAGTAAACGCCTTTAGAAATTCATACAAATTTTACTGAATGTGTATTTTGATATGTTTAACATTACTTTAGATCTTGATCTTTCATATATGAAGTTTTATTGAGATTTTTAATGTAAACCCTAATAAGGGTATTTTGGGTATTTCACCCATGATATGATTTTTTTTAAATGACCTAATATTTTATACATGATCTTACTACATTGTGAGAATACTTTTCTAGAGATTTGATGGATTTTCTTGTGTTATCATATTTGTATTAAGATTTGGACCTGAGTGACCATTATGTGAGGGTAATAGATGATTATCTTGACAATAAGTGGTATATGTTTGGCTAATTAGGTCTAATATTATTAGCATGATGGTATTATATTTTGATTTCCTAACCAAGTTAGTAAGTTTTCTAATATGTGACTATGTTTGGTAATTATTCTCATTATATGAAGTATATGTTCATATTAGTGCATAAGACGATTTATGTTGAGTATAAATATTATAGTAACTACATAATAAGAGTTTATTTTAATTTTAAAGCCAAGATTTTATGGTGAGTATAAAGTTATGTTTAAGAACATGAAGTTGGTATATATAGTTAGGAAGGTGGGGTGTGAGATTTAGAAATAGAAATAGGGAACATGCTCTTGGACTAATAAAACTATGATGATATCCAGGTTATTAAAGATATGGAACTTGGAATCAATATTTTTTTTATAGATGCCATCAGCACAAGAGGTAAGTGGTCCATGCACATGAGTACTCATAGTTTATGTTCAATATGTTTACATGCCTCCTAATAAGAGTTTCATGATCTATGTGATTTAATGTTCTAAGACTTCAATGTTAAGATTTACAAACAATATTATTCTCAAATTTCTATCCTTATGCAAGTTTAGAGACCCAAAGTCTAAAATACATATATGTTGCTCAAAATAGTTGTGACTCATGGACCACGTCCATGAGAAAGTTGAAAAATCATATTCCTATAAGATTTCTTAGAAATGTTTGGAAGTAATGAATATGATTTCAAGATAAGATATGCCAGTAATGTATCCATACTTAGTTGATGATTTCAAATAGCTTTGTATTAAGAATGTAAGTACACATATGTTATTAGAATTTCTCATATTTATAGTCATAGTTATGTAGTAATATTTCAAGTAGAAACATGCCATTAAGATTTCATACATATGTAGAAATCTAACAGCTAGATTCCTTAGAATAAATAGTATCTAGAAAACAAGTACAATGTAAGAATATGAATTTGAAAATATTAGGACATGGTGTACTAATAAAAGTACGTTTGGGATCGGAAGGTATTGGAAAATGAGTTTATGATGGTATTATAAGATAATGACAAATTAAGTTACGATTAGGTTGCAAGACAATATTTTATGAGAATTCTATTCTGATGTTTAAAGTTTAACATGTGAGTTTTATGCAAATATTAAGGTTCAGGGTAACATCACATTTAACAGAAGGATTGAACCACCTTGTCAGAATTCATATTTTTAGATATGTTGTACTTAAAATACGTTTATGAACCTGACTCGAGATACTTTGTATACCTAGTAATTCTATGAGAATTTCAAGTCCTTTTTCCTAATCTATTTATCATATAATTGATATAAGTGAAGTAATTTGACCAAATAAGAGTTTTAAAATAAAGTTTACCCCGATAATGAGATACAATTCCAAATCCAGCAATGAATTCAGTTTAGAACTTAAGAATAAAAAGATTTAGATTCAGACTTAGACTACTCACTGTGTGAGTAGCCAGATTTTAAATAAAGGTACATGATATGGGTTATAGATCCAATCCCAATTATGTAGTAATTGAGATACATGTTTACATTCAGATATAGATTCAGATTCAGGTTCATATTTTAGATTCAGAATTCAGTACACGTTTAGTTACTCAGTTTCAGATAAAGATAGACTTAAGATAATTAATTTGAAACATTCACATAATGCATTATATAGTAAGTCCTCACCAGAGAGTCCCAGGATGATTCAGAGGGCGCGCTGCGCCAGACACTACGGGTGTTACAGAGCGCATTTATGCCAAGAGAGGGCACGTTGTGCCAACAGAGGGTGTGTTGCACCATAGAGGATACTTCGGTGTCAACAGAGGGCACGTTGTGCTAACAGAGGGTGCGTTGCACCATAGAGGACACTTCGGTGTCAACAGAGGATACTTCAGTGTCAATAGAGGAGGACTTATTGTATAATGGTGGCCACAGTCAGATAAAAATCGTAAGTAAAAGATACCATAGATTAGAGATGTCCATATTCTCATCCATGAGTAATGATGAGAGGGTATTAGATAAGATTAGTAAGACCTAGGCACTTTGGCGTAGGTCATGAGATCCATGTAGCAGGGTACATGTCTCTAGAGAAAGATAAGATAGAAAGATATAAATTTTAGATTAAGAAATAAGAGATTTTATGTTTCAGATTTTACTCAGATCTTGATAGTATTTTGTCATTTATAATGTCAATTTCAGATTATTAGTCATGTACATTTTTAGAATACTCATGCCACTTACTCTAATGACTGTTTTTCCCAATGCATGGCTGGGGACGCGATGTCCGCAGGGTTTGGAGCAGCGGAAGATTTAAAGAACAAGAAAAGGTGTAGCAGGTTTTCAAGCTTGCCTAGTGGGGTGCCATCTACCGAGATGATCTAGAGTTTAGACCTCTTCTTTTATGCATGGTCTTGTTATCACGGTATATTAGATGACTTGTTTCCTTTGTCAAAACTATGTATGAATCAGTTTTTCTTAAATGCAAAGTGTTTCATTTACTTGCATTGCAATGATAGTCATGTTTGTGATACCCCAAAAAAAATGCTTCTGCTCATGTGATATGAAAATCGGGGTTTTACAATATGGTATCAGAGCAACTTGGTAAATGGCCACTAGGCAAAGATGATTCTCATAGTCACCCTAGGATGAAGATAAGAGTTTAGGGTTTAAGGATATATTTCCAAAGAAAGATACAGTGACCTACAATGACTAAGAGTTTTCACCTTAGAAGAAATAGAGATGTCATAGATAGATGTTTACCTATTCTAGATCTCAAGTTTCAGCCTAACCCTAGCTAATGATGTTGCTTCTCCATTCTCAATGGTTATGGCCAGCCAATTGAGAATTTAAGAGGAATGTCATAAGCACTAGACTTTGATGCATCTCTCATTTCTTACTAGTCTGTGTGGTATGGGACACACGTATTAGTAGGTTAGTGAGAGATAGCATGACAGGATCTCACATCTATGGGTATGTGCTTGATCACCATATATCTAGAGGTGTAGGAGATACCTGGAAGACCTAAGATTAGATGGTCAACTATGCCTCATGTTAGGAATTCGTGAGAAGGTTGGGGTAGATGCCCTAAGTATAGAGCCAAGTTTAGTTTCATAAACCCTAAGTATGAGTTGAGAAGTTGACCAAGGTAATAGATAATACTTACATAATTCTTTTTATGAAAACACATTACATAACTCTTTTCATGCAAAATTTTTGAACATAATTGTGCCTTATAATAAATGAAGAAGTAAGCAGAACCCTAAGTTGGGTAGTAGCCTAGAGAAATTTCGAGGACGAAATTTATTTTAAGGTGGGTAGAATTGTAACATCTTCAATTTCATAGTTAAAGTAAGCTTTTAATGTGGGCTTTTCTAGTAAAGGAATGCCAAGAGACGTAATGAATGTAACCATGGCTAGGTTTGTAATTAAATTTACAAAATGTGTAATACAAGCCATCTAGTCAACCAAGACTGACATAATGGATTTAATGTGTATGATTGTAGTTAGGTGTAGATGAATATGAATGAATTATTCTTGTGAATAATAATGTGACAAACATATATAATATAAATACTTGAGTTACTGGCTTGAGCTTTAGACCAACTTAGGTCTCATCATTAAGGAAGTAAAGTAATGTTGATCTAATATATCATATAAAAGCTTTCGTTGAGTGAATATTGATTAATGTCTTAGTTCTATAATCAAGAATAGATATTGGACCTTTTGAAAGACAAGGGAACGGCCTGGGGGCCCTAGAACCTTATTCAATCATGAGCCAATTAAGATTCACATATGGGTCCTTGAAGTACAAAATTGGGAATATAGTATGTATCCCTCATAATGAGTGTTGATAATAATTTTAGTAGATGGCTAAATAGAATATAAGATGGTGGGAGAAATTTTAGATGATTTTGATTTACTTGGAGGCCTAGGTAATTAAATTTGTAATTATTCAACAATTAATTAAAAGATATTTTTGGAGTGTCTTTATGATTAGTTTGGACATGTTATATTTTCCATAACAAGGCAATGATAATATATCAGTTATCCCAAAATTTGATTTCAAATGGGGTAATGTGGTGGCTTACAGAATTATTTCTAGAAACTAGACTTTTATGCAAAAGAAGAAAAAAAAATAGAAAGGGTGGGGTGACCCAGTCCTCACGGACTGGAGAGCCGCATCCTCTGTTTTATAGACTTGAACAGAGTCTGACAATGAGGGAGGGCTTGTCCGAAATCCTTTGTGTGGAAGGCTATAAAAGCTTTGTTTTGCTGAACTAGGACCTCGTACGAATTCGTGGCTAGGGTTTTGTTCAGAACCGAGGGCAAGAGAAGTAGGCCAAGGAAGAAGAAGCAAGAGGCACCATTGTTGGCAGCTATGAAGGTTTCTCATGGGCGATCCTTGATTCCGTCTACCCAAACATGTGGGGAAAGTGTCGCCCTTATGGTCCAGGCCAGGCTGGAGATGGGGGCACTACATCCCTCGTGATCACGTGGCCACAGAGGCGAGATCGACCTCCGGAGGTGATGAACCAGAAGCACTCTGTTTTCCTACTTACGCATGTGAGGGCACAATAGAAGCGGGAGGTAGGCACCGGCCCTAAGGCCTGAGACGTGCCTGAGATGGAGGCCGCGAGATCAAATCTTGATGGTCGAGATTGGCTAAGGTTAGGTAAGATTCTAAAATTCATATCTTGAGATTGGGAAGTCGGATTCTATCAAACAAGGTACCTGTAGAAAGCTCATGATCAGTATTATCAAATAAAAATTTTCAGATTATGATTTTGATATCTGTTATTTATTAAAAATAGTGAGTTCAAAACTATATGATTTTGATGTTTGGTCAATTAAAAATAGTAAACGCCTTTAGAAATTCATACAAATTTTACTGAATGTATATTTTGATATGTTTAACATTACTTTAGATCTTGATCTTTCATATATGAAGTTTTAATGAGATTTTTAATGTGAACCCTAATAAGGGTATTTTAGGTATTTCACCCATGATATGATTTTTTTTAAATGACCTAATATTTTATACATAATCTTACTACACTGTGTGATTACTTTTCTAGAGATTTGATGGATTTTCTTGTGTTATCATATTTGTATTAAGATTTGGACCTGAGTGACCATTATGTGAGGGTAATAGATGATTATCTTGACAATAAGTGGTATATGTTTGGCTAATTAGGTCTAATATTATTAGCATGATGGTATTATATTTTGATTTCCTAACCAAGTCAGTAAGTTTTCTAATATATGACTATGTTTGGTAATTATTCTCATTATATGAAGTATATGTTCATATTAGTGCATAAGACGATTTATGTTGAGTATAAATATTATAGTAACTACATAATAAGAGTTTATTTTAATTTTAAAGCCAAGATTTTATGGTGAGTATAAGTTATGTTTAAGAACCTGAAGTTGGTATATATAGTTAGGAAGGCGGGGTGTGAGATTTAGAAATAGAAATAGGGAACATGCTCTTGGACTAATAAAACTATTATGATATCCAGGTTATTAAAGATATGGAACTTGGAATCAAGATTTTTTTATAGATGCCATGAGCACAAGAGGTAAGTGGTCCATGCACATGAGTACTCATAGTTTATGTTCAATATGTTTACATGCCTCCTAATAAGAGTTTCATGATCTATGTGATTTAATGTTCTAAGACTTCAATGTTAAGATTTGCAAACAATATTATTCTCAAAATTCTATCCTTATGCAAGTTTAGAGACCCAAAGTCTAAAATACATATATATTGCTCAAAATAGTTGTGACTCATGGACCACGTCCATGAGAAAGTTTAAGAATCATATTCCTATAAGATTTCTTAGAAATGTTTGGAAGTAATGAATATGATTTCAAGTTAAGATATGCCAGTAATGTATCCATACTTAGTTGATGATTTCAAATAGCTTTGTATTAAGAATGTAAGTACACATGTGTTATTAGAATTTCTCATATTTATAGTCATAGTTTTGTAGTAAGATTTCAAGTAGAAACATGCCATTAAGATTTCATACATATGTAGAAATCTAACAGCTAGATTCCTTAGAATAAATAGTATCTAGAATACAAATACAATGTAAGAATATGAATTTGAAAATATTAGGACACGGTGTACTAATAAAAGTACGTTTGGGATTAGAAGGTATTGTAAAATGAGTTTATGATGGTATTATAAGATAATGACAAATTAAGTTACGATTAGGTTGCAAGACAATATTTTATGAGATTTCTATTCTGATATTTAAAGTTTAACATGTAAGTTTTATGCAAATATTAAGGTTCAGGGTAACATCACATTTAACAGAAGGATTGAACCACCTTGTCAGAATTCATATTTTTAGATATGTTGTACTTAAAATACGTTTATGAACCTGACTCGAGATACTTTGTATACCTAGTAATTCTATGAGAATTTCAAGTCCTTTTTCCTAAGCTATTTATCATATAATTGGTATAAGTGAAGTAATTTGACCAAATAAGAGTTTTAAAACAAAGTTTACCCCGATAATGAGATACATGTCCAAATCCAACAATGAATTCAGTTTAGAACTTAAGAATAAAAAGATTTAGATTCAGACTTAAACTACTCACTGTGTGAGTAGCCAGATTTTGAATAAAGGTACATGATATGGGTTATAGACCCAATCCTAATTATGTAGTAATTGAGATACATGTTTACATTCAGATATAGATTCAGATTCAGATTCGGATTCAGATTCAGATTCAGATTCAGATTCAGATTTTAGATTCAGAATTCAGTACACGTTTAGTACTCAGTTTCAGATAAAGATAGACTTAAGATAATTAATTTGAAACATTCACATAATGCATTATATAATAAGTCCTCACCAGAGAGTCCCGGGACGATTCAGAGGGCGCGCTGCGCCAGACACTGCGGGTGTCACAGAGGGCATTTATGCCAACAGAGGGCACATTGTGCCAACAGAGGGTGTGTTGCACCATAGAGGACACTTCGGTGTCAACAGAGGGCACGTTGTGCCAACAGAGGGTGTGTTGCACCATAGAGGACACTTCGGTGTCAACAGAGGACACTTCAGTGTCAACAGAGGAGGACTTATTGTATAATGGTGGCCACAGTCGGATAAAAATCGTAAGTAAAAGATACCATAGATTAGAGATGCCCATATTCTCATCCATGAGTAATGATGAGAGGGTATTAGATAAGATAAGTAAGACCTAGGCACTTTGGCGTAGGTCATGAGATCCATGTACCAGGGTACATGTCTCTAGAGAAAGATAAGATAGAAAGATATAAATTTCAGATTAAGAAATAAGAGATTTAATGTTTTAGATTTTACTCAGAGCTTGATAGTAATTTATCGTTTATAATGCCAATTTTAGATTATTAGTCATGTACGTTTTTAGAATACTCATGCCACTTACTCTAACGATTGTTTTTCCCAATGCATGGCTGGGGACGCGATGTCCGCAGGGTTTGGAGAAGCGGAAGATTTAAAGAACAAGAAAAGGTGTAGCATGTTTTCAAGCTTGCCTAGTGGGGTTCCATCTACCGAGACGATCCAGAGTTTAGACCTCTTATTTTATGCATGGTCTTGTTATCATAGTATATTAGATGACTTGTTTCCTTTGTCAAAACTATGTATGAATCAGTTTTTCTTAAATGCAAAGTGTTTCATTTACTTTCATTGCAATGATAGTCGTGTTTGTGATACCAAAAAAAAAAATTCTTCCGCTCATGTGATATGAAAATCGGGGTGTTACATTATGTCAAAAGGCTTTTCATCAAGTCTATAAATTATTGCTATCAAAATTGAAATGACTTTTAAGTGGGTGAGTTTTATGAGAAAAAACCCTAGTATCGATACCCATGTACCGAAACAATTTTCAATAAATTCCCTCTCCGTATGCATTTCTTCACAAAAACATAATTAACCAAATAAACTTTAAATATTTCAGTATCTCCTTGCCCTTCTATACATTTTCTTTTTCACTTTCCCATTCCCCTCATATTTTGTCGCCATGTAACAAACATAGACTAAATCAATCTAGTACAAATAGAAATAGATTATTTATCTACCACATATAATATAACATCATATAAGAAATACAAAAACAACTATGAAAGATAAATATTTTCATATGTTCTTAGTAAACTTTCAAGTTTTGTAATATGATCCAGAAACTAAAGTTCTATAGAGTAACATGAATTCACTTTGAAGTGAAGCAAAAATTTAGTTCATTAATAAATAGTGATTATAATAATGAAAACAATTTCATATTATTTTATTTTAAATTTAACGAGGGATCCTTTCTTGGAAAAGACTGTTAATGGACTCACCCCGACATGTTAAACTCTCGAAACCTAACACACACCAACAAGTCATCCATGTGTTATGTCTAATAAGCGTGTTATGCAATTTGGAGGGGCACTTATTGAACACATGACCCTTTAGAGGCTTCATGATTTGACCTTTAGAAAGGAAGCCAATTGAAATCAATGATTTCTTATTCGGACATAAAAAAAATTGAATTTTGGCTACCAATAATCTAACGAGAAAAAAAGGATCGCAGTTTAAATTCATCTAATATGACATATATACTTTGTGTTCAAGCACATATTAATCATAAGAGTTAAGTGAAATGCAATAAATTTAAAATAAAGCTATATGATGGTAACAAGAAACTATCGTCCTAGGGTGTTGGTAGTGACTAAAAAAATTCAATATTCTCGTAGTAGTGATATTATAGAAATAATATGGCCATCTATATATTGACAATATGGTGTTCTTAGGTGCGGGAACTAAAAACCAAATCCTACTCGAGGATCTTGTCTTAGTGTGAAATAACTTCAGTTCAAGCATGGTCACCTAAGACGCTATTTTGAAACTAATTATTTAATTTAGGTGCCTACATCCGGATCGCAATGTTAATCCATGAATATAATAAAAAAATCAACTGACTACAAATGTACGTCATTACTGTGGTTAGTCAATTGATAGAATCAATTGACTACAAATGCACATCATTACTGTGGTTACTCAATTGGTAGAAAAAAATAATATCCAAAAAGGAAATCAAATTAAGAAAAAACATTTGTATATAATGTAGTTGGTAAACCTCGCAAGCATATTATAGTATAACGCTGACCAATAGTAAAAAAAAAAAAGATAAGACAGTTTTAAGGAATCAATCGTTATGCTGCGTTCTACTTGCATTATATGTATTCTGCTGCATCTAGTTATTTATTTGTATATTCAATTTATTGTCCACCGAACAAATATTGTAATGTTAAGTTGTCAAGTTTATGTGAAATGCTACTCAAGTGAAAGTAACAATGCTGTCAAGGAATCGAATGACACGACCATTCTTTCTATATTTGAACATCAAAATCATAATTAAATTTACCTTTGCCACCGTATCCGATGATTTATATGTTTATAGGTGAAACAATGGCTCCTGAACTTTCAGAAACGTGCTTCTAGGATTCATTCTCTCTCATGCTTGGACCCCTCATTGTTGTGATCCTTCTTGTCGTGGTTTACACCCTCTTTAACTGCAGCTCCACGATCAAAACCATTGTGTCTGATGCCAAGAATTTCTAATCTCTGATATGTTCATTAACAATCATGGTTCTTGTCAAGGCTCGATACTCTCTGTCACCTGTTTCATTAAAATAGCTCTTCTCGTAGTTTGGCCGTCAACCCTTGCAGAAGATGGAAACCACAGAATAGCATATTGTCATATCGGCATGGTCTGACGAGGGTAGAATAGGATACCGGCGAATGGGCACGTTGTTTATATATGGGAAGTTGACAGAATCATGAAACGTAGATCCATCTTTGGTACAAATACACCGTCAATACCGATCAAATCATACGCAGAATATCTCTTGTGCACAAGTATGACAAGATATACATCGCATCCGGTAATCATTAGAACCTAAGGTGTTGCTTTTATTAACAGACGGATCAATAAGTGGCCCTTGGAGATTCAAGAAACTGGTCGTCCGGTTCATATGAATGAGGGAGGTTTCCATCATACACCATGTATCTTCCATGCGAGCGAAGATCGTGGAAACCTAGGTTTTGAAAGGCGTGAAGGAGCCACTTCTTGTCCAAGATATTATTCTTCTGCGGAACAAATTCTTTTGATATTTACTATTTGTTTGAAGAGTCCGATAACTATCGGAGTGCGTGAGGAACGGAAACAAGTTTTTTAAGTGTTGGTGCTTAGTATGGTAATAGTAGATATGTATATATATTTATATATACACACACTCATATATATAGGCATGTACATATACGACTTTTTAGTTCAATTATTTTAGGGTTAATGAATTGAATGAAATAAATTTAAACCCAATACATATATATATTATGTTCAAGTGTTGAAAAGCACTCAATCTTGACCGTTAGAAGTATTGTGGATATTTAGGTCTTACTTGAGGTATGTGCAACTTTAGTTTATATTTTTGCATTCACATAATTGGAAATTTAAATTTGTATAATGAGGCAATTATCCTTTCATTTGCTTATTGTCTCATCGAAAATTTTTAATTCCTAAATTATTATTCTCTAATTTCATTGACTATGTTGGGCATACTTTTAGTCGGTGACCTCACTTGCCTTGTTACTTGGATATGAATAATGACCAAACTATTTGTCATGCAACTCAACTGGGCTCAGTGTTAGAATAAATATCTAGATTTGTGGGGCTTAAAAATATCATTTATATAGGGCATGCATTTTCTTCTTAGGGTGTTCATTCTGACTCATCATCTCAAGAAACATCCCTTCCCTTATAAAAGGACAAATTCATCACATGGATGAAAGCTTAAGATTTTCTCTCTAAGGTACCTCTAAGAGAAATATGAATTCTTGAGTCACCAGTGATGCCAAGACCTCTACCTACAATTGTAACTCCATACATGCCTAGATATTAATGCCTACCACCCACTTCTTTAACATTGGTGATGACGATTCATAAGAAAGTTAGTATACCATCCGAACACTCAAGAAACTAGAGTACAACAAAGTGTAGTTGACAGACTATACCAGTGATGAAAACCCTATACCTTCTTGGTCTACAGGAACATGTATGCACACTACTTGACTGTACAAGTCTAACGACTCTAGCGTACATTGGAACCCCAATCTTTTAATGGCTTACCCCAAAATTCTACATTTAATGTGTGAAGATCACTAACAAAAGATAAGGAGGGAATTGTTATATTTCAAGACTAGGACCAGAACACATACATTGAATTTCTTCACTAAAAGACATTTTCATTCCATATAAGCAATATAGATTAGTAGTCGATTATACACCTACCTCCATAGTATTATGATCCTTGGTTCAATGAAAATAAGCCTAGAAGGAGCATACCAGAGATCCCTTATTTAACGTATGCAAAGTAAAAGCATTCTAAATCCAAAGCCCCTCTTATAGGTATAGTTACGAGATTCAGATTTGCATATTCGCTAGGTAGAATAATGGGAGTGTTGATAAGAAAGGGCTTTATGCCCTATGGTGTTCCAATCATGGACACAATATGAATGTTGCCCACTTACTCACCAGTCACCCAACCAATATCAAAGGAAAGAAGTGATTTGGTACAACCTTATCACCATGATCATCAACAACATTTACATCCACAATCTAGAGTAATTTGAAAAGGTTGGTAGACCATTTTCATGTAGTATTTTCTCTGTCCAATATGCATGTTCCAGTGCCCAAATTTTCCATCTACTGATAGAGAGGGAGGTGTACAACTTCTCACAACTAGAGCAGCAAATCTCTACTAGTTTTCCAGATGTTGTATAAATTCAAGCTTACCACTTTTGAACCAACCCAAACCAGTGTAGAAAAAGGAAGCCCAATCACATATGTTATCCTGTCTCTAGAATATAATCAACATGCTAGAAGTCAATTGTCATCGCCTAAAATGAAGACAAAAATAATTAATCTCCATGTATTCTTTGATAAATATAACAAACCATGTTGTTGTACTAACAAAGATATCTTTGTGGCTTTGCCGATATCATACAACACAAAATTATGAAATATCATTACATAAGCATCTCCAATCTCACATGTAAAGAATATAGTGGAGCCTTGAATTGAAATGGCACATGTGCATAGACACCATTTGTGCAAGTGTTAAATAGTGATGTTTGATCATAGGGACACCTAAAATTGAAAATCTTATTAATATTATATATATGGTAACTATGATTACTTCATACTCAATTCAAATTAGTTCTATCTAAGAATTACATAATTGTTAGCTAACATTTTGTAGGAATCAGATCAATCAACGCATGCTTAGATGGAGCCATCCAATAAGTCATCACCTCAATAGTCTACTGAATCTAATGAAGTTGTTCCATCTAATGTGGTTTCCCCTCTTCTCCCTTGTAACACAAAATCATGTCACCATTTGTAGTGATACAAAACCTCTATATCTTATAGACTTATTCATAACTCCATCTATGGTTGAAGAAATGCAAAATCCCTAGAGCTCAAGATGAGTATGAAGCATTAGATCAGGAGATTGATGTAGTATGTAGTGATATCCAAACTATCCATGATGAAATTTTTTTGATAGAAACCTATCTAATGAATGAGCCATCTGGCAAAAAGCTCTAATCATTGCATCATTTTCTCAAGATGCCGCAAACTTCCAAGCTAAAACAAGCCCACTAGTAGGAAAGCACAGACACCTTGTTATGATTTATGAAGAGAGCCCTCTATCAAGCCTACTCCCGAAGAAGTGTTGTGTTGATCAAAGATATTTTTAGGATTCTCAACCATCTCAACTGAGAAGGACCACCTCTATCTTAAATAAACAAATTATCCAAGGATAAATCAAACTTTTCTCCTCCATTTCCACAACACCCACTAGACAAGTCCCTACATAGTTAAATAATGACATCGACATATGGAAAGGACAAAATTATTTTTCTATATTTTCAATGCTAAGAAGTGAGAAGACGATGTCATCTTTGGGAGACATAGTCATTCAATGAGAAAATTTTAGGGTTTCCCTAATCCCTTGAGGATATATTTAGGTATCCATCTTGTCTTCTACTCAACAAACAATAGAAGACAACATATTGAATATCCCACTCAAAAACTCCACTTTGTTGGGAAATTTCATGCTACATGTTTATTATCTTGATAGTAATATAGAAGCATTATGCATGAATGGTGCACTTGACCAGCCACAAAAGGCTGCGCTTGTTGAAATCTGGCTATCGACTATCTTTGTGATTCATTTGGAGAACTAGAGCCTCATTAACTATTAAGTACACTTTTTCTCACAAGAATGGCCCAAACTCAATGCAAGGTGAAGTGCATATATATTAAAAAATCATGATATTTTTTTAGAACCTAATACTGAAGATCACATACTTGATTCAGCCCTATTTTAGGGCTTCATCTTGTGTCATTTTGCATTTCAGCCACATCTATACTTGTTAGATTACATGTTATTTCCCCCAATATGCTTATTTCTATCAAATGCACTTATGGAGGCTTTTTGCATGTTTTATAGGTACTTTGTCCACTACTTGATGGCATGGAAAGAGGATGGTCCAATCTAGGGTTTCCGCAGGCTTGGAGGAGCCCAAAATGAAGCCAAAACCACTTCCAACCTACCCCAAGTGGCCAAAGAAAGTTTTGAAGCAATACCCTCCATGGATGATCAAGTTCAAGGCTCAAAAGCATGGGAGAGATACCACCACGACCGTGGTACACCCCCCACGGTCGTGGTGGACATGCCCCAAGCACAAAAAATGGCTAAAACCCCCAGAAATTGATGAAAATGGCCAAAACGACCGTGGTTTTCAACACGACCGTGGCCAAAGGTCCCCACCACGACCGTGGTGACTTACCCACGGCCGTGGCCATCCATGAACCTATCCCTGTGATATCCACAATCTAATAAACCCACGACCGTGCCCATCCACCACGACCGTGGTCTACCCTACCCACCACGACCGTGGTGACCTACCACGGCCGTGTTACTCACAAAATCTACCAATTTTTCACTGCTTTACCTATTTTGCCCCTAACTTAACCCTAGACCCCCTAGATCCCTATATATGCCCTAGTGGCGGCTGAGGGTCAAAGGTTGGCTGCCTAGAACTCCATTTTCGCCCCTTTGTCACCTCCACTCCATTCCCCTTCACCTCCACCTCAAATCCACTCCATTTCACCATTTCCACCACATAACCCCCCATATCTAAGCCTTCCATCCACTTCCCACCACCTTTTCACTCCATTCCATCCAAGAAGAAGGAGGAGGTCGACCTGCTGCTGCTGGAGAGAGGATTGACAACCACTACTTCGAGCTCCATGGCCACCTCTATCTTCTTCTCTTCTCTTTTTGCTTTTTCCATTTCTATGTGTAGCTAGGCCCCCTTGGGTGGGCTGTTTGGGGGGATTTTATGTTACTTTGATACCATGTTGGGGGATAATGACATGTAAACGTTGTAATTCCATTTGTTAATGATTATGTTCTATTTGCATCTCATTCTCCATGGATTGCTTGTTGGTTTGTGTGTGAAATCACCTAGGAATTTAGGCAAATTGCTTACATGTGTGAATTTTGGGATTTGCCCCTAGGTCCAATTCTTGGATCCCTAGGTTGCCTCCCATCTTCCTACATCCTAATCAATCTCCCTAAACCTAAGTGAGAGATCTAAGTAGCTAGATTGGATGATTCTAGTACAATTAGCATGGAGCCTTCTCAAGGCTAGAATGTGGGGGAATTGGGGTCCAAAACCCTAATTTCACCTCCCCATTACTACCCTCGGCCCCTAATTGCCCTAGGAATGTCTAATCTAGAAACCTAGACTTGATTAGACTCTAATTGGATTGAACCTAACCCCTAACCCAATTGAGCCTCGTAAGGGTAGTGGGTTGTGTTAGAGACTAGTTCCTCTATACACAACCTAGCATATCCATGGCCAGTTAGTAGCTTAGGTTAATCCATTGGACTCTAACTTGTTGTTTGGTTTGGATGATCTAAATGGAATCATAATGTTTACATGTCACCCCCAACTTAAGTGATAAGTTCATACCCCTAAACAGCCCACACATCTCTTTACTGCTTAAAACCCTAGTTTTGTGCTTGCTTAGCTTAGTTAGTTCTTTTCTTGCTTAGTTAGCTTCTTTCCTTGCTCTTGCCTTGTTCATGCTAGCTTAGCTCTTTAATTGCTCTTTTGCTTCTCTCTTGCTTGTCTTAGTGTAACTTGTCGTTTCATACCTAGCTTAGTCTTTCCTTGCTTGCTTAGCCTTAATTTAACCTAGGGTTAACATAGATTTCATTCTCGCCTTTAATTGCTTGCTTGTTTGTCCTTAGTTAACAATCAAATCATCTTTAAACCCTTAACCCTAGTCTCCGCAGTAGGAACCTAGCCAAACTAACCTAGCTCTAGTGCCCCCTCTTTTCCCTGTGGATCGACCCTATACTTGCTACCTTCCTATACTGCGACACGACCCCGTGCGCTTGCGGGTGTAGTTGTTTTAGTAGACGTAGGTAGCTAGTTTAGGTCCTATAAATTTTGAAAGCAAACCCCCATATCTCGTGCATTCCGACCTCGTGGGGCGCATCTATTCAATCGAGTAGTGTGTTAGCACCACTAGCGGAGACGCACCAAGCTTTCTGGCGCCGTTGCCGGGGATTAGAGGTGTTCGGCCTAGCTAGTTAGTTTTGCTTTGACTTTTCCTACTGCCCTCATCATTGCTATTCTTTATTCATTTTTCTTTGCATTTATTGTGTATATTGGTTTACTAACTTGCTTTCTTTTGCTTGGTTGTGCTTTATGCATGTGACAAGCCGTTCGGGAGGAAACAAGATGGAAGGCCAAAATGCACCTCACAAGCCGCTTCAAGACTACTTCATGCCTAGCAACTACAAATCGCCAATTGCTAGCAGGGTTGATCAAATGCCAGGGGAGCAATTCTCTATTCCTCCAGGTCTTCTTGGGCTCCTGCCCATCTTCTACGGCTCGGAGAGTGAGAACCCCTACAAGCACTTGGACTCCTTTCTTGAAGTATGCTCCACCTTCAGGACGCCGACGGCTAGTGATGATACAATCCGGTTGACCTTGTTCTCTTTCTCCCTCAAAGATAGAGCTAAAGATTGGTATGACTCAAGAAAGGACATCATGAGTTGGGAAACAATGAAGAATGCTTTCTTGAGACAATTCTACTCTATAGCAAGGTTGACACAAATGCGGCGTGCCGTGACAAGTTTTAGTCAAATGGGAAATGAACTGTTTCATAATGCATGGGAGAGATTCAAGAAGATGTTGAGAGAGTGCCCGCACCATGAGATTCCTTTGTGGCAGCTAGTTCAATCATTCTACTCCGGTTTGTCTCTAAAGGACCAAGACACAGTTGACTCTTCTTGTGGAGGAGTTTTCATGGCTAGGCCACCTGAGGAGATATGGCCTTTGTTTGAGCAGTTGGCTGAAGGATCAAGAATTCGAGCTTCTAGCATGATGAATGAAAGAGGGTATACCCTTGGTGTGACACCCCCTACTCATGATGACTCAAGCCCGCAAGTGATGAAGATTCTTGGTGACATGGTGAACTTCATGAAGAACCAGGTGACAAATGATCCTTGCCACCCGGTCAATTCTATTGAGTTCTATGGGGAAGAAAAGAAGACACCTCACTCCTATAGTTACCAGGAACCACAAAGTCCTACATACAGCTCAAGGTTTGAGGAAGAGGTTCTATCCAGATTGAAAGTGTTTGATGATGTTCAAAGGGATGTTGCAAGGTTAGAAGAGAGAATAGAGCAGCTATCTTCTATAATCGCTGTCCAAGAGGAAAAATTGTCTTCAAGACCCCTCGTGAGCCACCATGAAGCAACTGGACCCATGTCCTCCTCTCAATATTTCTATAGTCCACCCCCCATGCAAGTACACCCCATTCACTCATTCCAAGGCTATTCCCAGCCTTACACCCCTCCACCACCTCCCTTACCTCAAATCTCCCAAAACTTCACTTTCCAACCCCAATTCTCTCACCCCCCTCAATTCCCTTCTCCACCTCAATTTCAACCCCAAGTGTCACCTCCACCTCCTCCACAGCCACAACATGCTCCCCCTCTTCACCATGAGCAAGGTAGTGCTGTGACAGTTCTAAGGAGTGGGAAAACTCTTGAGCAACCCGCAAGTCAAAGAAAGGTTGATAAAGCAAAGCAAAGGCAGCCAAGTGGTGATACTGTGATTGATATTGCCGAAGATGATGTTGTGATACCACATGTTGAGTTTGGGATTCCATGTGATCCGCCACATACCCCTTTTGTAGGTCCTACCATCCCTAGTGTTCCGCCTCATGTTCATGAAAGTGCGGCAAAAACTAGTGATCCTCCGTTCGTAGAAGCACTAGATGAGCCACCGGAATTGAAAAGGAGGCAAAAGCACAATGTTGATATTCTTGAGGTGTTTCGCCAAGTGAAAGTGAACATTCCACTCTTGGATGCAATCAAGCAAATTCCATCATATGCCAAGTGTCTCAAAGACCTATGCACCATGAAAAGAAGGTCAACGGGGAGGATTCCAAAGAAAGTGAGATTGACCGAACAAGTGAGCTCCATCATACAACACTCACTTCCCGTGAAAAGAAAGGACCCAGGAGCCCCACTCATACCTAGTTACATAGGGGGACATCGCATAGACAGGTCCTTACTTGATTTGGGATCTAGTGTGAATTTGATGCCATACCATGTCTATGTTGAGTTGGGCTTAGGCAAGTTGAAGCCGGCACATTGCACTCTCCAGTTGGCGGATAGATCCATAAAAGTGCCTAGAGGTAGAGTGGATGATGTCTTGGTGATGATTGATAAAGAAAAAGGCGTAGTGTTCCCGGAAGATTTCATTGTACTTGACATGGAGCCGGAGGATAGGAAGATTCCCATCATCTTGGGAAGGCCGTTCTTATCTACAGCTGATGCCGACATTCATGTGCGCAGTGGCACCATGACAGTCTCATTCATGGACATGAAGATTAACATCAACATGTACAAGACCCCAACCCGGCGAGTCCGAGATAGGGATGTTGGACATGATCGCTTCACAAGTCCAAATGGGCATTTGAGAGAAGGACAACAGGGTGAAGACATTGATGATGATTATTGTGATCAAAGAGATGAGGGACCGAGGTTAAGTGCAAAGGAAGGATGCATGTTTTGCAAGAATGGACACATGAGGATTCCAAATGGTTGAATTTTGAAGAATCACCATGAAGCCTAGCTGAAGGCAAGAAACTCAGCGCTTGTGGGAGGCAACCCACCTAGGTGCTAGACAATAGAGAGAGAGGGTATAGAAGCACATCATGGTCTTTAAATCAAATATGCGGCCGAATAACAAATAAAAGTGAAGTTCAAGTTCTTGAAGTGAGAAAACTGAAGAAGCACCCTCACCACGGCCATGGAGCTCGACCACGACCGTGGCACATGTGGCCAAGCACGACCGTGGCACCCAGCCATGGCCGTGGGAATTATTGCATCAAGTTGGCCAAAGTTACAGTGTTTTTAGAAGATCAACCACGACCGTGGCGAGGGTCAACCACAAGCCACAATTGGGTGACCTACATTTTGACACTCCGCACCAGCCATGATCTTCACCCTACTATCCCTAAGCTCTAGTTTCATGCTGAGGACAGCATGATTCAAAAGTTTGGGGTGGTAGGGCGGTATGCACCACCCTATCTCTCTCTTTTAGTCATTTTGTTCCACCTTTGCCTTTCAGTTCAGTTTTATTGTTCCTGTTCTTTTCACTGCATCCTTGCATGCCATGTAGTTTACATTCTTGCCATTTTTGCGTAATTTTTAAAAAAATTTCTCTTTTTGCCATGCATTGAATATCATGTAGATTTTTAGTAATTCTTGCATGTTATAGCTAGTATTTGCTTGTTTACTATTTTAAGTTCAATAATATAGAGTTTAGAAGTGATTGAAGGCAACTTGGCACCATTTTGGCCAATTTTGCCCAAATTTGAGATTTCTTGCCTAAAAGTATGTTTTGACCCAATCTCTACTATTTTGAGTAAAAATGATGACCTTTGACAAATGCAAGTGACTTATCATTGTTTATTGCTAAATGGTATCAACTCTTGACTTTTTACATGTGCATCACCTCTCTTATGATTGTGAATGATTTGGTTGAATTATGAATTCGAGCAAGCTTTGAATGCTTAGTGTTTGTGGAATCACTTGAATTGATATATCGATTTCATCTTGTTCATTCATGTGGTGTGATATCTAGGATGAAGTATTGGATTAATGTTCATGCAAGACGTCTTATGTGGAGAATCATACCTATGACCCCCCTTTGACTCGACTTTTCTCTCACCATCTTCTTACCCCTCTGCCTCATTAAAGGATGCCAAAGTGCACATATCAGCCGTGGCCACCTCTAAAAGTTTGGGGTGGCCACATCTCTACCTCCCTGCTTCACTCTATCTACCATGTGCCCTATCTACACCAAGGGCAAGAAAATAACAAATGCAAAAAGCAAAAGAAAATAAAAGGATGCTCCTGTTTAAGAGCATTCAAATAAAGAAAAGATGAGTGTGTAAAAACACTCCAAAAATCTTACCGCAACCCTTTCTTCCACTTTCATACCCATTGAGCTAGGAAACATCAAACTTAGCTCATTTTACCCTTTTCCGCAGCCACGTGGGTCATTTGGTGTGATTTGAGATATAAGATTGAATGCATGAATGTGAAACAACACTCCTAGTCATTCTTGATTAACGCCACCATGAAACGGTTTACCCAGAACTTAATGGAAGAAATATGGATAACTTGTGTATTCTATGCGCTATATTTGAAGTTCATATGCTTTGTGCTCTTTTCATGATTGGATTGTGAAAGAAGGAGAGGAGAGAGGTGAAATGCATGTACTTAGTCATCTTTGATCCCATTCAACAACAATCATCTTTTATATTGCATTTGTCATTTCTTTTTGTGAAAGTTTTTAGAGAGATTGAGTTGGAGCATACTTGAGGACAAGTATATTTCAAGTTTGGGGTGGTGATTCAGTCCTATTTTAGGGCTTCATCTTGTGTCATTTTGCATTTCAGCCACATCTATACTTGTTAGATTACATGTTATTTCCCCCAATATGCTTATTTCTATCAAATGCACTTATGGAGGCTTTTTGCATGTTTTATAGGTACTTTGTCCACTACTTGATGGCATGGAAAGAGGATGGTCCAATCTAGGGTTTCCGCAGGCTTGGAGGAGCCCAAAATGAAGCCAAAACCACTTCCAACCTACCCCAAGTGGCCAAAGAAAGTTTTGAAGCAATACCCTCCATGGATGATCAAGTTCAAGGCTCAAAAGCATGGGAGAGATACCACCACGACCGTGGTACACCCCCCACGGTCGTGGTGGACATGCCCCAAGCACAAAAAATGGCTAAAACCCCCAGAAATTGATGAAAATGGCCAAAACGACCGTGGTTTTCAACACGACCGTGGCCAAAGGTCCCCACCACGACCGTGGTGACTTCCCCACGGCCGTGGCCATCCATGAACCTATCCCTGTGATATCCACAATCTAATAAACCCACGACCGTGCCCATCCACCACGACCGTGGTCTACCCTACCCACCACGACCGTGGTGACCTACCACGGCCGTGTTACTCACAAAATCTACCAATTTTTCACTGTTTTACCTATTTTGCCCCTAACTTAACCCTAGACCCCCTAGATCCCTATATATGCCCTAGTGGCGGCTGAGGGTCAAAGGTTGGCTGCCTAGAACTCCATTTTCGCCCCTTTGTCACCTCCACTCCATTCCCCTTCACCTCCACCTCAAATCCACTCCATTTCACCATTTCCACCACATAACCCCCCATATCTAAGCCTTCCATCCACTTCCCACCACCTTTTCACTCCATTCCATCCAAGAAGAAGGAGGAGGTCGACCTGCTGCTGCTGGAGAGAGGATTGACAACCACTACTTCGAGCTCCATGGCCACCTCTATCTTCTTCTCTTCTCTTTTTGCTTTTTCCATTTCTATGTGTAGCTAGGCCCCCTTGGGTGGGCTGTTTGGGGGGATTTTATGTTACTTTGATACCATGTTGGGGGATAATGACATGTAAACGTTGTAATTCCATTTGTTAATGATTATGTTCTATTTGCATCTCATTCTCCATGGATTGCTTGTTGGTTTGTGTGTGAAATCACCTAGGAATTTAGGCAAATTGCTTACATGTGTGAATTTTGGGATTTGCCCCTAGGTCCAATTCTTGGATCCCTAGGTTGCCTCCCATCTTCCTACATCCTAATCAATCTCCCTAAACCTAAGTGAGAGATCTAAGTAGCTAGATTGGATGATTCTAGTGCAATTAGCATGGAGCCTTCTCAAGGCTAGAATGTGGGGGAATTGGGGTCCAAAACCCTAATTTCACCTCCCCATTACTACCCTCGGCCCCTAATTGCCCTAGGAATGTCTAATCTAGAAACCTAGACTTGATTAGACTCTAATTGGATTGAACCTAACCCCTAACCCAATTGAGCCTCGTAAGGGTAGTGGGTTGTGTTAGAGACTAGTTCCTCTATACACAACCTAGCATATCCATGGCCAGTTAGTAGCTTAGGTTAATCCATTGGACTCTAACTTGTTGTTTGGTTTGGATGATCTAAATGGAATCATAATGTTTACATGTCACCCCCAACTTAAGTGATAAGTTCATACCCCTAAACAGCCCACACATCTCTTTACTGCTTAAAACCCTAGTTTTGTGCTTGCTTAGCTTAGTTAGTTCTTTTCTTGCTTAGTTAGCTTCTTTCCTTGCTCTTGCCTTGTTCATGCTAGCTTAGCTCTTTAATTGCTCTTTTGCTTCTCTCTTGCTTGTCTTAGTGTAACTTGTCGTTTCATACCTAGCTTAGTCTTTCCTTGCTTGCTTAGCCTTAATTTAACCTAGGGTTAACATAGATTTCATTCTCGCCTTTAATTGCTTGCTTGTTTGTCCTTAGTTAACAATCAAATCATCTTTAAACCCTTAACCCTAGTCTCCGTAGTAGGAACCTAGCCAAACTAACCTAGCTCTAGTGCCCCCTCTTTTCCCTGTGGATCGACCCTATACTTGCTACCTTCCTATACTGCGACACGACCCCGTGCGCTTGCGGGTGTAGTTGTTTTAGTAGACGTAGGTAGCTAGTTTAGGTCCTATAAATTTTGAAAGCAAACCCCCATATCTCGTGCATTCCGACCTCGTGGGGCGCATCTATTCAATCGAGTAGTGTGTTAGCACCACTAGCGGAGACGCACCAATACTTCATATTAAATATGTATAAATTGTCTTACTAGAACAATTGTATTGAATTTGAGTGAGGTATACATATAAGAAAGCAACATATACAAATTTTTGGCATCCTTTGTTGGATATCTAGCATGTTCTAGAAACTTAAATCAAAGCTACCTCAAAGGAGTAGCACTAGCTTAGGGACTATCTCCACTATAGTGTGCACTCACCAAAATTCAAACTTCTAGATTACATAAAGACATAAAAAGAAACTTAGATGAATCTCATTTATAATCTTTCCCTCTTCTTTTCTTGAGGAAAGGAAACACTTTCTAGTATGAAGTGGAGAGAGAGAAAAAGTCAAGCAATCAAAACATGTCAAACACTACTAATTTTTCCATGACATAATTTTTTTCTATTTGATAACCATATGAAGTTTCATTGATTCCCATGTTGTTTCTTCCTTACTAAGAAACGTAGTTTTCCAAAAATTTGAATACTTTTAGTGAATCAAAATGCCTTCAATTACACAAGAAAATGATATTCATTAAAAAGAATTTTCTATCATATTATGATCCATTTAATCTATAATAAAACTTGATTATCTTATGTAGTGTGCTAAGATAGGGTGTCGATGTTACTTACATAATTTACTCTTGTTTTCTATTGATATTTATTGTCTTAATGAACTAGATGTATTTATCTTTGAAAAGCAAAAATCGAATGGAATTCAGACACAATTAAAAGTTTTTAAAAACCAGTTAAGATTCATTGTCATAAAAGCATTAAAAGGCTAATATAATGCTTTGATATTATTCTACGCACCTTTCTGAGAATTTTGGTATATTACATGCATTTTTTTATAAGCGTGCTAATTATTGTGAATTATACAAGATCTAGACATTTACTGAATTATTACCTTTTTCTAGCCCATGGGCCATTGACACGTGGCCCTGAGGGTGCGGCTCACTAGCTTCTCTCCACTAGGCCATCCAGTTTACGACCTGGTCCAGGTTCATGATTCTGGATCATCTGCTCGCCCTTTCCCCTTCATGATTCCACGCGAGTTGATGAGTCGCCTGCTCTATTTCGCGGGGCGCCGCTGCACGGTGGGTCTCCGATGAAGAATCAGCACCACCATAGTGTTCCTCGTCATCTCTTAAGGATGCAAATAGGTTCAGATACCTCTTCATGATCTCCCTGGCTACTCAGCTCCCACGTTTCCTCTCTAGATCTCCATGACCACAAGCTCCAGGAAGCTGCACCGCTGGTTGCTGCCATTGCGGAGGAAAAAGGGGTGAACAACCTTCTCTGCTCCCCGTCCAAGTCTGAAGCCTCCATGAGTCATGTGCAGCACTCTGAGACTCGACCAAATTATCCATTGTTGGTGCAGGGGTCTTGCAGCCCTCCTCCGAGCTACATCTTCACCTCCGTCCAACCATGGCTTCGGCGGCCATGGAACCCATAGTGGATGGGCACGAAATCAGTGGCATTCAACTCCATTGTGACCTAGCTTTGTTTTCCCTTCTTCATCTTCCTCCGATCTACCCTATGCCTTTGTATCCTCATCCCAGCCACCACCTGCTCCGTGCAGTGGAGAGGACAGTGAATGGGAGATCTCATTCTCCCTACTCTCTTTGTCAAACTCCCAAAATGAGGGGTCGGGGTTTAGGTCTGGTCAAGGTGAGAAAAACTGCCCACTTCAAGCCCTTCACTGAGCTACGACCACAACGTGGGGCAAGGCTAGTGCTTCCCACTCACTGTAACCGCATGATCCCCAATCTGACTGGAGGTAGGGGATGAAGATCCATCCATCCAAGGTACATCCAATGACTATAAAATAACTCGCCCAAAGTACGATCTGGGCTCACTTAAGTTGGAGGGCCTCAACCATTAGATTAGCCACGAATGGCCAGGATTTGTCCATGTAGATGTATCCCAAACCAAGGGTGCGTGACACTTCATTTGATCAGCAACTTAGGTCTATCAAACACCAAAAATTGTACATTATTTCACAAATTTCAAACCTTCATAACTCCCTCTAGAATACTTTGATTATCACCAAATTTTAACCATAGCTTCCCTACCTCTCGAGTTACATTTTAATCCAATTTGGTGACAAAACTCAACTATTTGATTATCCAATTAAATACCTCAAAAAGGCATAATGTTAAGGATCTTAATCATAATATCAACATCAATTAACAATCCAACTTTACCAAAAAGCATAGAACTTTCAAAATATCTCAGCATACATGAAATCACTTATGCCTTCCAAATTTTAAGGTTCCAAAAGTCCACTCCATAACATCCTACACACCTTAAAAGATATTTCATCCTCAAAATTAAGCCAAAAGTCCAGTCTATCACATCATATACAACTTAAAGAAATTTCATCCTCAAAATTAAGCAAAAACCACTTACTTCAAGGACAAACTAAAAAGGTCTCAAACCACATGTATGAATCCACTTTAGATGCAACATATCCACCATCAAAAGCTTCAAAACTATCCATATCTCTCTAGGAGATTCTAAGAGAAACTAGGGTTTACCACCCCTCTTCATATAAGGCCAAAAATAGGGTTTAGGAACTCTGATCATCTTATGACATATTTCATATTTTAGGATTTTCATCCTCATTATAGCCAAGCATCAATATTCCAACATAACATTTTTTTATGCCAACATCATTACATAGTGCAAAATTTTCAGATCATATTCATCCTATTTATTAAGCACTATCATTATCACTAATCGGCATGTATCATTAAGATGATCTCATTTCACTTTCCTATTAAGTTACAAATTTATTAGTGAATTCATCACTGGATTCACCAACCATATTACATCATGATTCATATAATGTGTATCATTAGTGTCATCTCACTATACTTTCTCATATTAGGTTATAAACTCTTTTAGAGATTCCTCATGAGATTAGACAACTATTCACATTATTATCATTATTCAAGTGTATGGTTAACCATATATGTGTTAGCATCTAATAAACCATCTCTAGGTTGTTCCACGTGTCATTATATCTACATCTCAAGATTACATCATGCACACATATATTCTATCATGGTTATGCTAGACAAACTTATACAAGTGGCTTGTCAAACGTATATCAGAACTTCATCTAGTCCAATTGAGGTCTTAACCCTGATCATGAGAGTAATGTCATGCTCAGACTCTATGAACTAACTCAACTCCATGAGTATCTCATAAGCATATACTTTATTTTTCCTCTATGATCAAGGGTTATTAGGTCTACCTCATTGGCACTAGTGATTAACTTCACAAGGTCTAGCCACATAAGCAAAACCAAAACATGACATGATGTTCTCATCACAGGTCTTCTACCCATGAATCATGCTTACCCAAAACTCTCTTATATACACAACTAGATTCCTATGTGGAAAACCACCAACCCGAGCATGAGGCTTCACAGAAACTAATATAGATACCTCCTCTAGGGTCTTGGGCTCTCTCCCTCACCCAAATGGAAGGCACTCATATTCATATTCACATATGCACATATAACCATCCTCTCTTTGTTTCTATGGTTTGGTATTCCCAAGGACATCTAGGGATCACCAAAACTATAGGAGTCATGCATAAATTAACTCAACTCAATTACTCAGGAGTAGTCTAGTTTAGGACATAACATATCACATATATCTCATATTTCTCATATCATGGAGTCTAGGTTCTCTGACCTTCTCCATGTGGGTCTTGCTCTCTCTTGAGCTAATCCCAAAATTGGTCCTGACACTAGAGGTCCTCCTTTGTAAAAGAGACTGAGGCTTGTGCTGACTCACAACTTTGTCTCATCTTAACATATCTTATCTCATAAAAGCCTAGTTACTTTCATCATCAAAACTTATCTCGAATCCTCAAAACTAAATGTAAGTCCTCAAAGACAAACATATATCATCATAAACTATCTTATATCATCTCTATCAAACTTACATCATATCATCAAAACTTATTTCGTCTATTCCAACTATCATATATTCTAACACGGCTCTAGAGATCTAATCTAGAACTATTCTCTCTTCTAGACTGATGTCATTCACTTTCACTTAGATTGCATGGTCACCTCCTACTCATACATGTGTGGGGACACATTTTGTAATACACATATATAATAAAATATGATATAGTTTTTCTCTGATAAAACAAGCGTCAGAGAAAACTATCGAGGTTTGATTCGATTGGAATCAAAAACCAAATCCAGAAACAAGTGTCCCACACATAGTAGAGAGTACAGTGTCATGAAAACTAGTGAAAAGGGTGAGAACATGGTGTAGACTAGTGTAGCTACCCTAAACAATGAGCGCCATATGCCTAGGATTTCTCTTCCCTTGATGCACACCATTTCCAAATAGTGCAACGTCCCATACCACTGCACTACAAGGAAAGAACAACATCTAAGGACTTGCTACTCAACAAGCACCAGTCTAGACCTAGTTCTCAGACATCTATGTTCTAACCTAGAGGCTAGGTCGGATCTAGTCTCTAAAAGACGAATAATCTAACCCTAAATATTATTAAGTTCAAAGTTCTTTAGTTTTGAGTTGCATAATGAGCAAATGTCAGGTTTTTCTATTGTTCATGCTCTGATACCACCTGCGACATCCCCGGATTTTCTAAAACTTAATCTGATGTGTGACGTCCAAATTGAAACCCTCACCTCAGCGAGAATCCCAATTTAAACACCCCACACCAGGCTAAGAAGAAGAAAACCAAGGGAGTCGGAAGGAAACAATCAGTAGCACATGCACATGAACAATACTAAAACCATACACACATGTTCACCATTCAACATATAATTACAATATGAATTGTTACAACATTTGGTATTACATATTAAACAACAAACTTTTACATATACATGTACTACCACTAAACAACAAGATCTTAAGACAACAGGTCCACCTGTACATAAGCTCGCTACACAACTCTCAACTATCCTGGATCTCTAAGAGCATAACCACAACCTAAATAAAAGATTACATGTGGTACACGTCAGCACAATATTCAAGAATATTGTACTGAGTACACCTACGTGTCTTTTATATACCTCTCATCATATCTTGGCAATAAGATAAAACTAATACTTGGACGTTATAAAGAAATATAAGAAAATCATATACTTGCACAAAGATGTTCATTAACAAAAGAGAACACATATTTTAAGCACATTTTCCATTATATATCCATGCATTGACCGTCGAAGGTTTTGATGCATTCTCTTGACTCTCAAGGAGCTCAAGATTAAGGCCTTTATGATCGACTACCAAAGAGTTAGATCATATGTACAATGTGACAGACTGCCAAAGAGTTAGGTCACTTCCAAGAACTGTACTACCAAAGAGTTTAGTGCTTTCATATAATGGAACATATATATTATGTTTGATGTGTTCATAGAAATAATTATAAAAAAATCATGCAACATATCATACAAAAACAATCATCTCATCCAATATCATATGCCAAGCATTCTACTACACATATAACACAAGCATATTATATAATAAGCCAAGTAAGAGGTAATGTCATACCTTCCAAAGAGATAGATCATTCTAAACCATATTCCTGATGCCATCTATAACTTTGTTAAACCTGATCAAGACAAGATCATATACTGTCTTCAGATTCTCATCATCTTACATCTCATCTTAACCATAATCGTGTTCATTTGAGTTTCTCTTAGTTTATTAGGATATGTGTATCATTACTTGTATTCTTGTCTTAGGATTATCTCACTGATGTCATTTTCCAGATTACATCTCATTATCAAAGTTCATCATCTGAACATTAGGTTCCATATCCTTTTTGTGCACATATTAACCCTAGGTTACATCATTAACCTAGATTAGGGTTTTATAACATGTATTAAGATTATCTATTCATCATTATGATCTCAATATTAAAACCAAGGTTCCATATACTGATATGAGCCTACTCTGCAACTTTCATCATTTATTGGGCATGTATGCATTTATCACATTTTATTTAGTGTTAAAAGCCCTAAATGGCAACATTAAGCAAATTACATGATTTCGTACATCAACATGGTCATATCTGACATCATATGCATTAAAGACATGGTTATGGACTTACTGACATTTTCCCATAACTTTATGTCATTGTTTGCTATTTATTATCCATTAAATAAGCATTACACATATTACATGATATTGCTGATATTTAAAGCATTAAAAGTCTAATATAATGCTTCCATATTGTTCTACACACCTTTTTGAGAATTTTGGTATATTACATGCATTTTTCTGATAAGCGTGCTAATTATTATGAATTATACAAGATCAAGACATTTACTGAATTATTACCTTTTTCTGGCCCATGGGTCGCTGACACGTGGCCCCGAGGGTGCGGCTCACAGGCTTCTCTCCACTGGGCTGTCCGGTTTACGACCTGGTCCAGGTTCATGATTCTGGGTCATCCGCTCGCCCTTTCCCCTTCGCAATTCCATGCGATCTGACAAGACGCCTGCTCTGTTTTGCGGGGTGTCACCGCACGGTGGGTCTCCAGTGAAGAATCAACACCACCATAGCGTTCCTTGTCATCTCTTAAGGATGCAAACAAGTTTGAATACCTCTTCATGATCTCCCTGGCTACTCAGCTCCCACGTTTCCTCTCTAGAGCTTCACGACCACGAGCTCCAGGAAGCTGCGTCGTTGGTTGCTGCCATTGCAGAGGAAAAAGGGGTGAACAACCTTCTCTGCTCCCCGTCCAAGTCTGAAGCCTCCATGAGTCATGTGTATCACTCCAAGACTTGAGCAAGTTCTCCATTGTTGGTGCAGGGGTCTTGCAGCCCTCCTCCGAGCTACATCTTCATAGCCATCCAACCATGGCTTCGGCGGCCATGGAACCCATAGTGGTTGGGCACGAAACTAGTAGCATTCAACTCCACTGTGACCTAGCTTCATTTTCCCTTCTTCATCTTCCTCCAATCTACCCTCTTCCTTCGTATCCTCATCCCAGCCACCACCTGCTCCATGCGGTGGAGAGGACAGTGAATGGGAGAGCTCGTTCTCCCTACTCTCTTTGTCAAACTCCCAAAATGAGGGGTCAGGGTTTAGGTATGGTCAAGGTGAGAAAAACCACCCACTTCAAGCCCTTCACTGAGCCATAACCACAACGTGGGGCGAGGCTAACGCTTCCCACTCGCTGTAACCCCACGATCCCCAGTCTGACTGGAGATAGGGGATGAAGATCCATCCATCCAAGGTACATCCAACGACTATAAAATAACTCGCCCAAAGTAGGATCCGAGCTCGCTTAAGTTGGAGGGCCTCAACCATTAGATTAGCCATGAATGGCCAAGATTTGTCCACATAGATGTAGCCCAAACCAGGGGTGTGTGACACTTCATTTGATCAGCAACTTAGGTCTATCAAACACCAAAAATTGTACATTATTTCGCAAATTTCAAACCTTCATAACTCCCTCTAGAATACTCTAATTGTCACCAAATTTTAACCATAGCTTCCCTACCTCTCGAGTTACATTCTAATACAATTTGGTGTCACAACTCAACTATTTGATTATCCAATTAAATACCTCAAAAATGCAAAATGTTAACGATCTTAATCATAATATCAACATCAATCAACAATCCAACTTTACCAAAAAGCTTAGAACTTTCAAAATATCTCAACATACATGAAATCACTTATGTCCTTCCAAATTTTAAGGTTCCAAAAGTCCTCTCCATCACATCCTACAGATCTTAAAATATATTTCATCCTTGAAATTAAGCCAAAAGTCCAGTCTATCACACACACATGTCGGTATCTATCAATATTATGTTGAACAGTCAAAATGCAACTTTAACTAGTCAACTGGAAAAATAAATCTTGCACATATTAATTCTGACAAACCAATAAGAAAATCCAAATTTACCAAAATTTGAGAATCAATATTTGATTAATAGTTAGGCTAAGATTCTTCTAACCAAACATGTCCATAATGGGTCCAGTCAAGTCAAATTCCTTGAGATGTGGTCCCATTCCTTCCCGATAATCTTAGATAAAGCAATGTAATAATTAGATTTGAACAAGCAAATGATATGTGTAGCAATAGTCTCTAACTTTTAGAAAATGTAGGTGATTTTATTCCAAATTTGATAGGATCTCTATTGTTCATTATGATTAATACCTTGGTAGCCAATTTTTCACATATTCTCACAATTTTTTCCTCTTTTTCACAATTTTCACAATTTTTGTGATTTTTTCATGATATTTCATGATTTTTCTCTTTTAAGTTGTTTGGTCTTTTTTTTTTACAAAATAAAATACATAGAATTCCTGATAAACACTAAATCCACAGCCCCCACTCTACCGACATTCCATGATGCTCATCATCCATTTATCCCTTCCTTCACTTTTATTTTGATGTTGCGTCCACATACTTGACTTAATATTATTCTCTTCAATCAACAAACAAGCAATCCTCCTCTTTATTTTCATATTTTTTTGATTTACCTCTTATCCATCATTATCATTACCACATGGTTAATGTTTCATTTATCAATATTATTGTTTCACATGTTTCTCAGATTATTATACGAGTAATTATTTTTTAACTTTTATGTAATTCTTTTCCTATTTCATTCAAGATTGTATGTTTAGTGATCTTCATAGTTATATGCCAATCTACTTTTCAAAGGTGGATAGGGTGCAAAAATTAAGATTTAGTTCACATATAGAAAAGGGATAATATATGTTTTCAATGTACAGAGATTCAACCCAGATATGGCAATACTACATTTGGGTTGAAATCCCATCTCCATATTCAAGAACTTCAAAGAATGTATCTTCAGTGAATCTGACTAGTTAATTACAAAGAATTTACAAGGCTCATATTACATCCCTAAGAAAGTCAATAATAAGAGAAGAAAACCTACATAGTTAATTTGTTAATTTGTATGTTTTGTATACAATGAGTAATTGGCGTTTAGATACAAGTACACTTCCAACAAATTGAAGCCTCTTTTTTACACATCATAGGGGCTCAAACCTTGAGACCGGAATGTTGCACAACTTGCATGTCTTGGTTATCATTGAATCATGAGTAGATTCAAGAGTATGTATCATGAACTTCAGAGTGATTGGATGATGACCAGATGGTGTTGATTCCAGTGGGCACCCAGGTACTATTTCTTCTGCACCAGCCTTAATCAGGATAAAATAATGTGCAGTATGCATTCACTGATAGCACTGCATGGTGAATACCACTTGTCATTTGGACTAGGGAGGATGCATGGTGAAATACCACTATCCTTTGGACTATGGAGGAGTACAACCCAACTATGAATGATGTTACTACCATCACACAAGAAAATTCAGTGTAAATCATGACCACTATACCCATGACTTCCATAAGGCTCACCAGGTCTCCTTCCTGAGGGATCGGATGAGAAGTCATGGGAGCTCTGATAGTCCCTTGAATTGCATCTTCCAGAATTTAGTGGTCTACACAGTGCTTCATGAGAGTTGTATTCTCCACTTTGAACTGTACTGCTATCACTATCAAACTCTTCGGTATAACTCCGATCAGATATATAGCTATCGCTCCCAAATGCCATCCTTCCGAACTCTTGGATATCTGCTGAATATTGTCGTGAATCAAAGACTGTGCTCTGTCCGAATTTAAGCCCATTGGAGAGATCTGAAAGTTCTCCCACCGTGTCTAGTGATCTCAATACCTAGAAGTGAACAAATATATTTTAAATATGAAAATTTAGGTGCTATAACATCCATAGATAAACCTCAACTACAAAAGACTACCAATGAATATGCAACTGAAAAATCCTGCGACAAGCACTGTTTATCAAAGTTTTATAAAATATGCTTTCCACTATAATAAAAAGTTCATTTTAATACAGCAGACAATTTTCAATAGCTACACATGGTTTGCGAATATATGATATCTTGTGCAGATTTTTGGATAGAATGGAGCACCATAACCAACATCTTAGATTCAGCTTCTCCACAACTTGGTCAATGTATAAGTGATAGAAAATAATATTGAAAAGGAAGATCCTTGCTTATTGGTATCATTAACCCAACTTGCTACTAAATGAAGTCACTTCAATAACCCATTACATGGAAGTGGTTGAAAGCTAAACCAAAAATAGTGTGAATTTTGTAAGGAATGTGATTTTTACAACTCCAATGAGAGGTACAAATAGAAATTCCATTACTAAGTTGATCATCACAAAATGTCCAATTACTATAGACTTGTAGTGCAGTGCATATTTCAAGTGTTGAAACATAAGATGCCACATACCCATATCAAAATCCAAGATGCAACATCCCACACATTTAGCAAGTGGATTTTGTTTCAGATGTAAGCTACTAAGTGATAGGTATCACAACTTAAAAGGTAATTACCTGCACCATGCGAGGTCGTTTAGTAGCAGAATGGCGAACACAAGAAGCAGCAGCTTCCATCATCCTGAACATTTCACTTTTTGAATAATTCCCATCTAACCTCTGGTCCACTAGTACATCAAAATTCCCAGATTCAAGGGCATCAACAAGAAGTGGGCGGGCCTAAAAATAAGAGAAACTACTTGTAAATATCATAATGATACATATATATATTTAGTGGTATTTCCAACAATGTGGGACTAGAGCATAAAATGCTGATTTGAGATAGACATTATTTATGGTTAGACTTTAAACTTGAAACTTTTGCCTGAATGCAAGAATTTTCTTGTTTCAAGTATTCCCTTATCAAGCACCTTACATGTGAAATTTCATATATATTACTTAGTGAAGTGCCATGATTCCAATAATCATGAAATGCTTCTTCATTTGATTCAATATCTATAGTTAGTAAATAGAGTATAGTGAATGTTGATTATTGTGGTGAAATTTAAGCCTCAATCCCAATCATATTAAGGTTGGCTACATGGATTATTGTTTTACACAACTTTATTATGGGTCATTTTCCCATTGAGTTGTAAAGACTACATTTCTCCTAATTGTCTCTCTGCAAGTCAATTTACCTTTTCCCCTTCACATCTTAATTATGTTGGTCTCTTGATAGCATTACCGCAAACTATTACATAAAATAAAGGGGAATTTCACATATATTTGTTTGTCCACATCACAAATTTCATTTTGTGATGCAAATATATTTTACATTAGACTTTCCAATAATAACCAAAAATCTTGGATCTTTCAAGTGCATATTTTTATTTTGGTATTTTGAAATGATAGACTTGAGATAAAAGCACTATTTTGAAAAATGGTATGGCGAATGGTGAGGCAACTACATAGAGTATATGTGATATCTAGGAGTATATACAAAAGTATATGCAATTTTAGAATTTTAATAGTAAATTATTTGGATCATAAAATAACATATTGAGTTTGTAATACAATAAATTAATAATGAAGAATATGAAATTTATATATTTTGATGTAAATATATCAATATACATGTATGATATGCTTTATGCATGTGAATAAATGAAAATTGTGCACAAAAATGTACAAATATGTGTGTGACATGCATGTATATGTAGGTATATTGTATATCTATGTATATATAAAATTATCTAGAGTTGTATATATAAATGAAAAAATGTGTATTAAAACTATTACATAGAATTATAATGTATACGTATGAATATATGGAGATATAAATGAATTAAAAATGGAATGCATATATCCATACATGTATATATCTACACTCATAAGTAGTGGGATTTTCAAAAAGCAGAGTTTAATGAACCGCTTAATCGGCCAAGTGGTCGCATATGCGACCCCTGGCCACTTACTAGGGTGATTAGTAATATGTGGTACGAAAGGATGACCCCTTAGGCATACATGGGAGTATATGTAGTCATGCAGTCTACTTTTGAAATAATGGATTATACAATTATTTATACCTAAATTTTATCAAAAGAAAATACAGAATTTATAATTTGTAGAGGAATATGTTAAAATTGTGCCTTTCATTTTGGTTAAGTTGGATGCAACATCAAGTGTGAAGACTCTTCATAGTTCAGTATACTAATTTAAGCAAGGATATTTTTGGTCGTGTTTTAAGTTGTGTGACTATTAATCTAGGTACATGAGCTTTTTCTAGTGGAAGGTGGCAAAAACTCACTAAGGACTAGCTTGTGTCTTCATTCTGTTTGTGTAATTCAGTTGAATAACTCTTACCAATATTCAATACTCCAGATAATATTCCAGGTAGTATGCAACTTACATATGTTATTATGCTAATACATCATATAAGTGATAGACTGAAACTTACTCAAAAGATAAATATTATAGAATTAACAATTGTTAGCATAGGTAAAAATAGAAAGTTCAAAATGCATTGCAAGTCTTGCAGAAAGAGAGGCATTGAAGGTAGTAAAGTTAATTGTTAACAGAATGTTAGGTGAAAAATGTTCAAGTTAGATATTTGGATGAAGATTATAACAATAATGTGATCTAAAATCAAAGACTAGTGACTAAAATTCTTGGTGATATTACTCCATGTTAGACTAGGTGACTGGTTTATTAGAGAAGTGGTAGAACCACTGTGTAATGTGGTAGTGAATATTGGGTTTTGCAAAATTCATTTATTTGAGAAGTTTATGTACTTAAATATAGGCAGTAACAAACAAAAATGATAACAAAATCATTGAAGCATGTATGCGAAGTTTGAGATGTGTGTGTGTATGTATATATCTAGAGATTTTTAAAAGTGAGTGTCAAAGATCAGAGAGGATAATGTATACTTTGTATTACCACCTTCAATGGTTTGAATCCCTGTCCATATTGAAAATAAAAGTAACTAAGGGGACTTGTATTAGTGCAGTTTAGGGTGAGTACATATGTTTTCTTATCATAAACAAAATCTGATAGGTGGCCCAAGGAAGAAGGATCATTTTGTCCTGGAATAGTAAAGATTTTAGCCTTAGTTCTTGCTTTACACATAGAATTCTTATTGTTTACATGTATGATCTCAAAATGTTATACATTGACAAACTTTGTGAACATAATGATCTAGGCATACCTCTTTCATAACTTCACTTCCACCACACTAGTAATAAAAAATTGAAAGGAAGAACTAATACTATGAATGATTTTTCTTATCAATGAGAAGATAGAAACATGTTTCCAAGTGCATTCTAGCCTACTGTTAGGTGTGATTCAATCATAGACTGAAACCTTTAGAATAATTTTCTTATCCTTCAATCTAATATTGAGGTGGATAGAATAGATGAGAAGTAATTTTTATTTATGTATTACACCAAAGAACATACAATTTCACATTCCTTACCAAATTTGCATTGAAAATAAACAAATAAAAACCATGCAGTAGGTCATAACTTCACCAAAAAGTAGTTTAATACAATTTCTCAGCTTCATTATGGTACTTTAGATAATAATGTATCATCATTTTAGATTCTAGGCCAATATTAGAATTATATATTCATTTAGATAATGTGACTTAATGACAATGCATATCTTGAAGAATAGCTCTGCAATGTTTTATATGACAAATTGAGACTAACTAAAGAATCATGGAAATTTGCTCAGCTAATTTCAGTATGTTAAAATTTGAGTTAAGTAGGAATTAAATTTTTATTCTTGTTTTGGAAAATAGGATTGTGCTTCAGATGTGCTAAAAACTAAGCATACAAGGTTAAATAAAAAATGGTTTCCCTTACTCAATACTTACCCATTCCACTAAGCTCTCTTCTCCTAGTGGTTGAGAAGTATCAACAGGCTTGCGTCCAGTGATGAGTTCCAAAAGCACAACTCCAAATGAAAAGACATCAGATTTATCAGTTAACTTTCCACTTGATGCATATTCAGGGGCCATGTATCTGTAGAATATTCAGTGCAAGACTAAGGAAGCTTTAAAATGAATACATGTTTTTGGTTTCCCTGATCAACCATGAGAATCGACAACAAACTAATTACGTACCCAAAAGTTCCCACGACACGAGTAGACACATGTGTGTGGGTATCATTTGTTAGTCTTGCCAATCCAAAATCTGCAACCTATGATACGGTGAAGCAAAGAATTCATTTCAGTTCATGAGAATGCTCAAATTCAAGCTATACATAATAGAATATAAATAAACAAAATCTTGTAAACTAAAATTACAAGGAATTTGACTATACTTGTGCTTCAAAGGTCTCATCCAGAAGGATATTAGCAGTCTTGATATCCCTGTGGATAATCTTGGGATGACCTGATCAAGATAGAGAAAAATGAATGCTGACAATTTAACTTTAAATTCTAAAACTTCTTTGATTCACATACAATCATCATGCAAATATTCTAGGCTAACTTTAAATTAGAAAACTTATTTGATTCACATACAATCATCATGCAAATATGCTAGGCCACGAGCTGCACCGATAGCAATTCTTAATCTTTTAGACCATTCCATCACAGGAAGCCCCTTTCCTGCAACCAATGAATTCTACACCTAGTTAAAAACATCCTACTTAAATAAAGTACATGATGAGACAATTTTTTCTAGTATTACCATGTAGATGGTACTCGAGAGTCTTGTTTGGGAGAAACTCATAAACAAGTGACCTGTGGTTATCAGCTATGCAGTATCCAACCAGAGAGACCAAATGGCGATGATGAACACGGCTTATAATCTCGACTTCTGCCTTAAACTCACGTTCCCCTTGTCCACTTCCATGTTTGAGTTGTTTAACTGCAACTGCTCTCCCATTAGTCAACCACCCCTTGTATACACATCCAAATCCACCCTCACCAAGAAGATTTTGACGAGAAAATCCACTTGTCATCTCAGTTATTTCTTCATATGTGAAAAGTGATTTAGAGTTCCCCAACCCCACAACTTTAGGAGATCCAGAATAAGAAAATTGTTCATGAAAACTACCATAAGTTCCATTGGCGGAAGAAAAAGAAGGAGGTGGACCAGAATAGGGAGAGGCAAAATTTGAAGAATTTGCCACTGGAGTTGTTGCCTGTCCATAGTAATACCCATCTACAATGATATACAAAAAGAGACTGATATGCACATAAAATAATAATTACTCAAGTGATCATGTTAATGTGAAATGATAAGTTTGTTACCTGGTCTCATTGAGTACCCATGTGTCGGTGTATAGTGTACTGCTAGGCATTCTATTCTTCTTTTCTTCCTTCTAGACACCATAAAGAGGACAGCAACAACTATAACTGCCACTCCCGCAAGAGTTATCCCTATAACTGCACCACGCACTAAACTTTCCGACTCTGATGGGTGCTTTGGGGTTGATGTCGAAGATGAATCAGAGTTTGATTTAGTTAAAGAAGTGGAGCTTCCACTTGTTTTATCACCTTGACTACCCTGAACGGTAGGAGTTTCAGTTGTAGTTGGAGGTGAGTGTGTTGTTTGTGTGGAAGGTGGAGCTTCAGTCAACGGAGGGGGATGAGGGTATCCACTACTAGGAATATCGGGAGTTGTGACAGGATTTGGAGGTGATGGACCTAGGGGTCCAGTTGCTGGAGACACATTTTCAGGAGGTGGTGGAACATATGGAGGAGGAGGAGGGGAAGGCAATGTGGGAGAATTATGTGTAGGAGGTGGAGGCTGGTTGGAAGGAGTAGGGGGTGAAACTTGATCTGGAGGAGGAGATGGTGATGGTGGTGCTTGTAAAGGAGGAGGTGGTGATGAGGGGGGAGGGTTTGCTAGAGGAGGCGGGGGGGCACTTGATGATGGAGATGGAGGTGGTGTTATAGGTGTGGATGGTGAAGGAGTTGGAGGTGGGACTAGAGGAGGTGGTGGTGGAGGTGAAGAAGGTGAATCATCTGGGGACTCTGCTGTAGGAGATTTTGTAGATTTGTTTGAGCCTTCAAGGGATGGCGGTGGACTTTTAGCTACAGGCGGAGAGGGAGAGGGAGAGGTGGGTGGTGGCTCTTTGTCACTGTCATCATCAGGGGGCGGATACACTTTTTCATCGAAAGATGGTGAAGAGGAACCCTCTGTTTCATCAGAAGTTGTTGATAGAGAAGAAGATTCATTTGTATTCGTCTTTACTATAGAAGCATCTACATTTACATCGGTTACATCGGTTGATGCATTCGTACCAGGAGCCAATTGATCGGTTGTGTTTGACATGTTCTTTAGGAAAATCTAATATCTAGTAAGATGTTCTATGAACACAAAGAGTTATATCCTAGTATTGGCTTGTAGGGGGAAGGGGAACACAAAAGTAAATGATGAACATATAATAAAACCAACAAAAGTTTTGATTATTGAGAAGAAACTAGGAACGACTCCCAACCCCGAGTAGAACAATGCCACATCAGGGTTGGGGGTGCGCTACCATGGAAATCAGAATCGAATGTGATGAAGATTCTGCTTCAAGTATTTCTAACCTCCTAAGGACTTGTATGTCAAGATTTAAAGCCTAAGTTGTCAATGCGGTCATATCCCAAAATGAGATAATAGTGTAGAACATAGGAATGTAGGTGGTTTAAAGGCACGAGAACCAACTTTGGTTCCAGCAGCCTTCAACCCATCTCCACCGCAAGGAGGAACTGACAAAGGAAAAACTACCAAAAATTTTCACAATTGATAGTATAGCAAAGAAGTCAAATTTTCCACCTTCTGTTCGTTGATGCTCGCACAACCAGCAGCGTCGATCAACAAATGGGAGATCCGCGGGCTAGAACATCAACAATACAGAATCAAACTCATCAAAGAATCAAAACCCCTCCAGGACCTCCAGATAGAAACAAAATGAAAGAAGGGAAAAAAAGTGAAGAAATCGTACCATGGCCCGTTTCTCCATTGCCCCCGTCGTGATTTCCCTCCTCCCTCCTTCCAGTTCCAAAAAAAGGTGCGCATTCGTCGGAACTCCAACTGTGCAGTTTCCATCGACAACCTCAAGTGTGAAACCGATGAGGGGAAACCAGTTTGCCAGCGTGTGACTTCCCTACTAGAAAGAGAATCCTAAGAATAGTAAGGAAACAACACCACACCAAAAATCCTCCGACAAAAGTAGTTTTGTTGTCATGATTGTGAAAATAAAATTCATGAGAAAAATATTTTTATTTACTGAAATAAACATGAATACGTAGTTTATCTACACTAGATAACACACACGAATATGCACGTGAATGATTACACTCTCCTATTGAGCATTATAATTTAAGTCAAAAAGTTACATGCTATCGAGGTACAATGTGATTTTAAATAAGCTTTAAAATTAATGATCATAACAGTTCGTGTGTATTAACAAGCATTATTTTTTTCTTTTTTTTGTTGAACAACAAAGGGGTGCCCCTTGTTGTTTTGAGACTACAAAAATCACAGTTTTCTTCGCAAGGAGGTAAATGAAGTATAATTTACATGGCTCAAAAACTTGGGTGATATGCATGTATTGTGCTTTGCCCATTTACAGCGGTAATTACACATGATAAATATATATTAGATATCTATAGAATCGTGAATGACGAGACATACGAATCTACAATTCATATATTTTAAAGTGCTTCGTACTTCAAAAAAAAATGGTAATGAAAAATGTAACAATATAAGTAAGAGTTATGTGATGGCCGTTAAGATTTTTTAGATGATAATCATGTAAGGCTAGTTTGGCATGCACGAATTATTGTAAATTATGAAAATCATAGACAATAGAAAATAGAGTGTTATAATGTTTATAACGGTGCAATGAGATTGATATACAATTTTTAAAACAAATTATTACAAATATCATTTTATATGCAATATATTATATATGATGTTATCTTAATTATAGAAAATGATATTGGTTTTTATAAAAAAAAATCATATGAAGAAGTGAGAGATTTTCTCATTTCACTATAGAAGTTTTATCAAGTCATCTCCATAAAATGATTTTTATGCAAAACTTCATAAATGGAAATATAGTAGTAGATAAAACAAAGAGCATGTAATGGTGCCTTTATTCATTCACCAAGTTAGAAGAGTGTCATTTTCCTCATTAACATAGTTTTATTTTTAACTGGGTAGTTTTATTTTTAACTAGGTTTTAACTGATAAGACACAAGTAATCTTGTTAGTTATGATGTTCATGATCTCTGATGACAATTGGTTCAATCTAAAAGATGATCCCATCTATATCTTCACTGTTGTTTTTGGTGTAATAAGAATAGTGTTAAAATAAGTACATCAATTATGCATCTTATAAAATTATGACAAATATTCAGGATGAATCAGTATATATGACAAAAATCTATCTCAAATAATGTCAAAATAAAGAAATACGATTTAACTACTCTATCCAAGCATGTAACACATGCGCTTCGGAATAACATGTAAATAAAATAGTTTATTTCTTGTTTAACATATTTAAAAATGCCAAAATTATTTTCAAAAAGTATATCATACCATTGGAAAATGCCATATATTTTATACATGCATTAAAATTATTTTAGTATTCTGATGTGAAGTTTTTACAACCTGGATCCTCATGCATTTGATTTACTTGTATGCAAATAAAGTGATATTCAAAAACCTAGATTTATATGCCTTCAATTAGCAAATTTGGTTTGTGATTGCAAATTCTCTGAATTAATGAAATTTTTGTATTTTTGTCTATCTTTGAGAATGCATTAATGATTTGTAATTAAAGATATAAAGGAAATTACAATAATTTGGGAGGCTTCAAAATTACCAAGAACTTGGATAATTAATACACAATAATACCCTGGTTTACTTGGATACCAAGTTGAGGGCAACCAATGTAATTCATTTCATTTGATTTGTCATTAATTTGGTTCTAAAATTGAAATACGTACTTTTATTGGTAAACCAAAGAAAGAAGTAATATTAAACAATATGAGGTAGTTTTATGTAGTTTTAAGTCAAATGATTTGAAATAAATTTTGATGACGTAGTGATTATTATGTAACAATTATTGAGAAGAGGTGCACAGTGTTAACGAAATTTTACATAACAAAATTAATATATTACAATGTTGGTATTCAACATGGTATGTCATAGCTCAACAATATAAAGAGAATATAAGCATCCAATATTTGTTTTAACTAACAAAGACTCTAGTCTCACACTTTAAGATCATCTCCTCTTGAACTAATATGTATACGATGTATGAGATTGTAGGGGATCTAGTTGGATAGTGCTCAATGGTAGTCATTGTCGAATGGGCCCCATGCATGTAAGGTAGAAAAATTAGGTAAAGTAGTTGTAGAATTGAATGGCATACAAAAAAAAATATGAGCATATATAAATACAACCATCCAGCGTTAATTCATTGGGACTGTATCAATGCACGAGTTTCAAGTAAACTTAACATCTATAAAATGTTAAAAGGTTAAAAAAGAAGATGGTTATTGATGCAGCTGGAGCTCATTCGGCATTTGAAACCAATGCTTCCGACTGTGTCAAAATTAAGTGGTGGGTTTGGTCACGGCCGCTGAAGTTCTATGGAATGTTGTATTTTTTCATTCACTTCTTAGAGGTGGGCTTCACTATGTTAGGAAGGCAAACAATCAAGCGGTCCCGTGTTTCTTTTAATATTGCCCATATCTACATGTCAATATTAGCCGCTAACAGACGCCATACCGAATAGAGAATCTATGTAGATATCATATTATCATACAAATGGCCAAAACTAAGATAAGGAAGTCGATTCTCTCATTATTTACAACCAGTTCATACAACATTCCTGATTGTTTTAGTAGTAAAATATTATAAAAAAGTCTGTTAATGTAACAACGATATTTTCTTGCAAGCAAACTGTGAGACATTAAGAAGTATGCGGCAACTCTAAGTCGATTTATAAGAACCAAATATAGAACCATCATGAGAGAGAGAGAAATTCGCATCAATAACTTGTGAGAAAAATGACTCCTGCCATCTACAAACACCTAGAGGGGACTAAAACCTCCATAATGTAATGTCATGTGTAGGGCTGTAAATGGGTACGGGTAGACCCGCGGACCTATAAATCTGGACCCTTGAAAAACCCGTCACGGGTCAAATTTTTTATACCCGCATACCCTTGGACCCGTATACCCTTGGACCCGCATATAAGCGGGTCCAATAATGGGTATGCTTGGACCCAGACCCGCTAGACCTGTGTGCCCGCTATACATAAGTAACTACTAAAATAATATGTTATATATCATACTTTATTAGTCTAATTAATATAATTATTGAGATTATATCCTACTCTAAGGTTGAGACTAGTCATATAACTAAGAATTAATTATTCTAGTTACAATAACGAACATCATATGTAAACTTAAAATCAAAATGTCTACTAATCTACGTTACTTTCTACATAAATTAAATGTTATGATCATGACTACAAATATGTAAATAATTACTCAATTAATTTTATTGTATAGAATATAGCATTGTCTAATATAACTATTACATGTTAATATACTATATGATAACAATATCTTGTTGTGTTAAATATATATAACATAGTCATTTCTCTTACATAAATAATATGATATTTTGTAGAACCACTTACCCGCATACCCGCTATTATTGCGGTACGGGTATGGTGCGGGTCTAGGTTTTGTATTATGCGGGTCTAGAATCGGAATCGGACCCGCTAAATTAGATGGGTATGGGTATGGGTATGGTCAGACCCGCACTGTACCCGCACCGTTTACACCCCTAGTCATGTGTGTTGTACAAGATCCACCATTACAATAATAATTTATGTGGTTTGAGATGCATAAATATTTTAGGAATTTATTTCATAATCAATTATTGCATAAGATGCAATTGGGTTGAGAATAGTTATGTACATGTTGAAGAAAGTCAGGGTCAGGTAGCTTCTCATTGTATATGCCCAATGGTACACACATGGTCAAATATTTAGATTGCATGTTTTTTATTGCATGGCCTTTAATCCAGCTCCTTGTACCTAGACGCATATACATGCATTTGTGGAATATCGATTCAAAATAACATGCACAAATGAGTGGGTATATATATGCAAGGTAAATTCTCATTTTTTTCTTGTGAAATATTCATTGTTGGTGATGAAGGACAACGCGTGATCCCCTTCTGGGACAGGTGCACAAGAGAAACACTGCCTAGTCTGTGAGGTCTTAAAGATGTAGATAGAATTTGACAATGTATTCAACACCACTTGGGAACCTTAAAATAAAATATATTAATAGTGGAATAGTATAAATTAAGCATATTAAAACAAATTATTAATGAATTCTATGTTCTACTTTTTTATTATCCTTAGCATTAGTTAGAGGTCAACGAACAAAGATTGTGCTCTAAAACAAAAGTATGAACGTTAGAGAGAAGGGAACCCATTTAAGGTTGCAGAAAACAACGAAAGCACATCAATTTTTGATTCCCTCCTTTTGTTGGCCACCATAATATAATGTTAACAAGAAACTTTCAAATTAAAGATAAAAGATAAACAAACACAAATGTTTTAGCTGATTGATATTCTACTATTGGCTGGTATTCAAACACAATGTAGACGTGATAGTGGAGTTTACTAACTTACATTGATGTCATTGTGTTATTACAAATACTTCATCTACATCATCCAAGTTGTGATTTTTTGAACATTTAATCGACAACCTCATGATGGCACATTTTAGCAACAACTCATTGAGAAGCCTAAAACATCTAGGCAAATGTTCTTGTCCTCATAATCTCTCAACTTTTTTCTCTGTGGCCAATTTGTAGCATCTAGGAGATACTTAGTTGACATTGTGAAAATGAATTACCATGTATGTTTAGAAAAAAAACCTTATAATACCATATATATACAAATAAAAAATGGAAAAAACACTAAAAGAATCCTCACATTATCTATAGTCGAAGAGAAAGTGTGATGGAAGTGTTAACACAATTTATCTAATAATACGACTATCAAAGAAAAGTTTTTACAAATCAAATAATTACTGAAGTGTAGATATATGTTAGTGATTGACAACCAAAGAGGAAACATTGGACGAAGAAAGCAATGAACACACACTAGGCTAAATTTAGTAATAGAAAGCAAGTCATTGTACAGCTGGCTAGACTTCAGCTAGAAACGATGGAGGAGGAAGTAAGAATTACCAACACTTTTAACTTGGTGGCTGGTGGAGGGAGAGTATGGTTTGTAATCAACAATAGTACATGAAATGGAGAACTCAACAACTCTGAAATTTCTTCCTCATATTTGTAATATTATATGAACCATATCAAAGCAAACTTTTGTCGTTACAGTGGATTTGATTTTTGTTGATTCTCAATGCAGTCACATGCAACCTTTTTGTCCCTAAAGCATGCTTTTAGAAGGTCTAAGGTCTCATAGAGGTAAGAGGGCTCTCATCATCTTTATTTGATGCAGCTGGAATTTTTCTTTCATTGTTCGAAAACAAGTCTCTATTTATTGTTTGGTGATGATTTCTTTTGAAGTGTATGTTTGCTACTCTTGGTTAGGAATGAAGTACAATACACCTTACTTTATCTCTATACATGTATTGATGCAATTAAGATCATCGATTTCTATTATATCTCATTGACATGTGGTATTAATCTGGTAAGGGGTGTAGGCTGCTCTGTGTTCACATGGGACTATCAAATCGTGAGGTTTCGGATGGTTTTGCTAAAAGTGTGAGTGGGCTTGCAGTTGTTGGCATGCAGGGGTATAGTAGCCATGATAAGAGGATTTCCATCTATATCATCTGATAACAACTCACATGTTTTTAGAAATCACAATAGAGTGTGGTCTTCATTATTAGAAACTCCTAAAGACATTTTTGTGGATAAGGAGTTGAATACCCCCACCCCCACCCCACCCCACCCTCATTATCTTGGAATAAAAAACTTCTTCAAACAAAATGCATCAAGGACACTAAAAGAAGATATAAGAATAAGTAATTGAAATAGTCGTACCTAAACAACTATTTTGGTGAAAGATTGGTCTAAAAGGAATAAATAAAAGCATATTTTTTACATATATTAAGGCTTTAAAAAAATGTTTGGGTTTTACAATACTAGAGATGTGAAACTCAGGCTCTGATGGTATTTGACAACTTCTTCTTTGGGTTTTGCAACATCAACTACCTCTGAATCCTGTTCGAACATGATACTCAAATGTTTCCCACGCAAAATCTAAAGTCAAGGGTGGTAAATTTGTAACTTCTATTTGGATTTTCTCTTCTAGCATCATTACACCTGATGACAAGGATACTCAATTGGATATTGATTCAAAGTATTTTCAAGTTTTGCTTCCTACAGTGTCACTAGCCTTAGAACTATCAGTATCTCCTCTTGTTGCTTATTGTAATATGGTTGAGAGTTCTATTTTGTCCTTTCATAAAATTGCATCTTGTGCACATGATGGCCTCCATGCACAACACCTTCTTGTCGCCCTGCATGGTGTGGTCGTTGCAGTGAAGTATGCATTCTTATATATTATTTATGCTATTGTAAATCTTTATTTGGTCAGGAAATTGCATATATCATTGGCACCTTTTGTGGCTAGAGCTCCCTTGACACCTTTATTCAAGCCCAAAAAAAGCATTCGTCCTATTGTAGTTGGTATAATTTAGCTCTGTCTCATTTACAAGATTACAGAAAAGGGAGTTATACCAGACACTCTTTCTTATCTTCAAGATCACCAATTTTTGTGTTGGCATTTCTAGGGGTCTTAAAGCTCTTTTACATGTTGTGACACACCTTATTGATGACAAGCATGTTCATACACACAATTTGGCTCTTGCAGACTTCTCTGATGCCTTAATATGGTTGATAAATTGACCATCTTTTGTGAAGTCCAAGTTAAATGCTTGTAGACTGAATGTTAAACTGAATTTTGTTGTTATGTGTGTTCTCATCTTTACCTGGATCAGGGTGAGCTCATCATTTTTTCAGCTGGGGTCCAACAAAATGGTCCACTTTGACCACTTCTTTTATTAGCTCTTCATCCTGTGATTTTTCACTTAAAGGATTCTTGCCATCTTGACTTGTCTTTCTACCTTGACTATGGATCTCTCATAGATGATATGGCTGAAGTAGCTAAGGCCTTATCTTTTTTGCAAGAATTGGGCTCCACTTTTGAACTGCATCTCCACATAAGCAGGCCAAAAAAACTTCTGTTATGACCTCACCTTCCAGTAACCCCCAATTAAGGGAGACCAAGAGGTTGAAGCTGCACCCATTAATCCCGGATCAAAGGTTCGACATATAACCATAAACAATTATTAAATTCTAACAGACTATACTAAAAAAAATGGTAATAAAATTTTTCTTTGCATACCTTTGAAAATTTGGGAACAAACTAACTTCTAACCTCAGTTGAACTATTCTATCTAATTCCTCCTTGTTCTTTAATTCTTGAATTCACAAGGTGTCGCTTTACTGTTTGTTCTTTTCATTGTACCTAAAACGCCGACAAACAAAACGTCGGTCAGCCGAAGCTGGTATGTGGAGGAAACAGATAATGTTCAACTATATTAACAATATAATCATTCAATTAATCATTTAACAATCAAGTTTACATTTTAAGCCATACAACTCAATCCATACATATTCTCGAACTCTGGGTTGTCCCTGCAGTGGACATAGATTTCACCTCTCTTTTAGGTAATAGAGTCGCATGGCACTATCCGAAGATAGCCCAATATCTAACTCATTATGACTTGATGGTCCTACCTCCATGGTAGCCATGTACTAAGTCAACCATAGACCTGATGGACCTACCCAATAGGTAGCCATGTACTAGGTCATCCATAGACCTGATGGACCTACCCAATAGGTAGCCATGTACTAGGTCATCCATAGACCTGATGGACCTACCCAATAGGTAGCCATGTACTAGGTTATCTATTATGCCACAGAGAGAACCAGGATCTGAGTTTATAGGCAAATACATTAAGTGATAGTCATAGTCACTTTATAATTACAATATGAACATCCAAACAGTTTAGTTGCATTCACTGCGATTAAACGTCCGAGAAACCATCGGGAAACTAAGAGATTATTCATAAGTAACCACATACCTATCTTGGAGATCTCAAGCAACAATTTATCCAAATCCAACTAGATGTCCAATCAAGCAAGCCAATCAATCAAACAAGCAAACATAGATCCTGAAAACATGTATAATGTCTAATTGTCACAAGCATATCCCAAACAACTCCTTAATGACTTGGGACACCTTTCTAAGGTTTCTAAGTCTCATTAGGATGCTTTAGGGTTTCTTAAATCAATTTCTCAAACTTTACCCTTTTTAGGTCAACAAACCCTAAAACAACTTTTCCACTCATAAAAACCCTAATTACTCAAATTGTCCACATTAAGGATCTTTTATGCTCAAATTGGCTTAGGATCATCACATCTCTATTTATTCATGGATTTGAACATTTAAACAATTAAAAGACATATTCATCTAAATTAGGGTTTTCGAGTTCATTAATGCACAATCATGCATGAAACCCTAAATTAAGCCAATTATATAAAAAGATCATCTTTTTAGATTCTTTCTCACTTTTATTAACAATAGGTTAATATCAACTTGAATTACGTCATTAAGTCCATTTATCATCAACTCTAAGGGTTTTCCCTTAATTAAAACACTAAAGATGATAACTTTATGTACTTTTCCAATTTCAAGCATATAAACTCTAAATTAGACAAATCATGTGCAAAGCTCTTCCTTTTTGTATCTTTTTACATTTAACAGGTTAACATCAACTCTAATGATCCATTAAACCCTATTAAACACATTAATCATATAAAAAATAGGGTTCCTTAAGAATTAAAGCATTATAGATGATTACGTCCATTACTTTTCGGATTGCAATAAGAATCAGGCTTCAAACATAATTTCTTTGGGTTCCTCTCGTTCTGAGGATCAATTTTCATATAAAGTTTGTTTTAATCCGAGTTACGGTTCAATAGATACGAATTTATAAAGGAAATACCTTTCCGGCCAATCTGAAGCTGCCACGTCGTCTATATCCATGCATGCGGCTCGCAATTGAATTTATAACCAATTTACCATATTACCCTCCCTTGAGTGGCTCGCTCCTTTCCACGCGGAGGGGTAGAAACATCAAATGGGGACTTGGATCATCTTCAACCTTTCGACCGGAACCTGCTTCCGCCGCAGCAGAAACCCGACGCAACCATGCCGCCCTCCCGGACCCCGACAGCCACTAGGGAAGTTTCCCTGGCTCCTTCGTGCCCCGGCGCAGGCTAGGGTGCTCCTGAGACGTGGCCATGATGGCCGGTTCGAAGCTCCTAGATCTGCAGCACATGAACGTTCCATGGCTCTCCAGCTGGTGCCGCGCATGAGCTAGGGCACCGACTCGATGGTTGCGCTCCTCCGAGTCATCGTGGAACCGTCTCGCTCCCTTCAAGACTATCAACAAACCCCCTCGCCGCTCCAGAGGTAGAAGTATACCCAAGTTAGGGTTTTACGTGCAAGAAACAAGAAGGAGGGAAAGAGGGGTGCGTAGGATTACTATGGGCACGGTCTTAGGTCCTTCCCCTTATATAGGGGAGGATATCCATGCCCAAGCACGTTCATCCAAGAGAAAACGAGTCCCACTCCCAAAGGAAACATTTTCCTTCAAGGAGAAGCAATGTACTCTCTCTCCTTTATCCTTGGTTTTTCCCTTTTATATGGATCTTAAGAATTCGAAATACTTCTCTCATTTTATTTGTACTTGCCCTTTTTATTCATTGTCCACGAAATTCTATTTCCTTTAATAGAAATTACTTTCTTTTTAGCAATACATCATAATTCATTAATAAAGTATCACATTACTCCTTTATTTTGCAAATTGGTATTTTCTCTTTCTTTCCTCTTTATTGGGACTCCTTGAATCCCAAGAAACTCTATGATTTCGAAATTACTTTTTAAGGATACTTATTATCCTTCTAGATGCATCTATATGCATTATTTCACATTATCTTGATTATTTCTTATTAAAATATCTCTTTTTGAGGATTTCTTTTTATTTCTCTTTTATTTTCCTCATTGATATTCCTTTTATCATTAGTAATCCTTGGGATACGAAATTCCACAAAGGATAACTCAATTATATCTCTTTTCACTTGTTTTCCACATATTAACATTATTTCCAATTTCTTTCTTAATAAAGAAATAATTAATCTTTTCTTTTCTTATTGCTTTCTTTATGCAACTTTGTACTCCTTGGAACCCAAGGAACCCAAGAGGTACGAAATCCTCTTTGGATTTGCCTTCTAGAGATTTCCACATATTTCTTTTATCAATTATTCAATTATTCATTCACTAATTGAATTTTCTTTGTTATTTCCTTGTTATTGGGCCCAATAGCCAATAAAGCCCACAAATCAAACAACAAGGCTATTATAAACTAAATCCAATTATTCTCAACCCAAAATATTATTATTTGTTCAAACATCTTTAATATGAGAAATTATATTTCTCATCACTTGATCCCAAAAATTGGGGTTATAACATCCTTCCCCTCTTATAGGAATTTTGTCCTCAAAATTCAGGCAAGCAAACAAACAATTCAGGATAAGACTTTTCCATGTCCATCATTGGCCCCTATGTGGCTTTTCCGTACTCATGGCGTTTTCAAAGAACCTTTATCATCACATATTCTTTTCTCTTAGTTCTTTCATCCTGGCGTCTATAAACTACACAGGTGACTCAGGCCATTTCAGCCTCCCTTGGGGCTCACTAGGTTCATTGCTCAGCACATGGTCGGGGTACCTCACATAGTGCTCTAAATTGGACACATGGAAAAACATTCGAGGGGTTAGGTCAATCTTAACCTTCTCCACCCATCCATCTCTAATGGACCCATGTATCACGGACTCAACTCTCTTAGTTATAACTTATAGGGGTCGGATTCTCATGTCACATTTTCTCCCACAGTAACTTGTATGTCAGTCTACTTTGCATCTGCTCACGACTCTCATCGTCTCTAGGCTCCTTCAGCCCTTGCAAAATCAAAGTGACTTCCTCTACACGCACTGTGGTCCCTTTTCTAACCATCATGTGGTCCTTTTCTAACCATCATATGGTCCTTTCACCATCATCACCTTACTAAAGTGGTGACCGACACAACCTCCCTTACAGAGCTTTTATACAACCCGATATTGGCTATGGTGGTCATCTTTGCATCTTTCTTAGGACAAAAACTATCCCTAACTATCACCTTGAACGAGCACATATGCTCTCATCAGACCCTTTAGTCCGGATCATACTAACCATTATTTAGGGGTGATATACTAACATTGAGTTCTTCATGCACCTACTTCCATCTTTATGGAAGTGAACCTTTAGGTCAAACTCAAGAACCTTTGAACTCGCTTCATGGTGTAGTTGAACCATCTCTCCCATGGGTAGTTCAACTAGATCCGTCGCTTGACATAACTCTTTCTTTCTTATGTCATCTAGGTAAGGCGATCTACCATAACCCATATTGCATCTCGACCTTCTTTGGCCCAGGGAAGACCTATCACAACATCCATAGTGTTGAGCTCCCATTCCCTCTCAGGGACTCTTTTGTCCTCTATATCGATACACTGGGTTACTGGGGTTCGTCCTTTACCTCCTGGCTTGCATGGCCATAAACTACATGCAACTTCATCTTAAGCATCCAAAGTGCTATTGCCATTTTCCACGGTGTATGGTGATCTTCAACCATGATTTCCTGTATGTCATGATTCTTCCAAGATCGATTCCTATGAAACCCTAAACCACTCTAATTGGGGTTTCATCACCTTCTCTTCCAAAGAAGTACATCTGAGGTTTTACCACCATCCTTTCATTGCATCCAGGACTAGACTGGCCAACCAAACAACCATAACTTTTCAATGTATCTTGTTACATCTGAGTGTTATCCAAACACCTCTCCTTTTCAAACTTAGGGTTAGCCAAACAACCTCTTCTAACTTCTAGTCAAACCAGTCAGATGTATCTCAACCAGAGCATCCATTACCACCCCACATCTTAGGTATTAGGTAACATTGAAGACATACACTTCCATGTATTTCACTTATCATATTACCTCAAACTCCATGTCTATCTCCATTAAGAACACTCTTTGATTTCATCATCATGGTGACCAAACTCAACTTGGTATAACTTGTAAGCTCCACTTAGCTCATGCTAAAAACATCCTCATAAGGTGACTACCACATTCCTCTTAGTGTTAGTAAACCATCCATGTATCATTCACTTTACCAGGGTAGGTTATCTTCTCTATCCCCATTTCTCGTGGCAACGTTCCAACCTACATCATCTCTTATCCTTGGTGTTTGGCATGCATAATGTCCTATCTCTCACTCCCATAACAAGAGGAAATAAGCATTTGGCTGCAGTCCAAATACAGAGTTCTTCCTGTTCCAAGAGTAGAGATGGTACATCCCACCTTACCAATACACCTTTAAATCTAAGTTGCAACGTGTTTCATATGTCTCTACATCACAGACATCATGATATCAAACTAGTCTTGAACCTACTGAGGTTTATATCCTTGGTCATCTCCTCTAGGTCTATAGAGTACCGACTCTTTTGGGGTCATCCCTCTTCCCTCATGCATCAAGAGAGTGCCCTACTCATCTGCCCTTTGGGTCCCATGAGTTCATGAAGGTGATCAATCTCCTAACCCATGGCCCTCAGACAATGATAGATGTTACCTCCCGACCCTATGGTCATGTGCAACTGGGGAATTAGGCAACTCCTACTTTCATCAGTCTTATCCCTACCTGACCCTAGGATAGACTTAGGATTCTCCACTATAGTACATGTTCACTTAGAACCTTACCCAAGTCTTCATCATCTCTCTTTCTACATTCATGGGCTGGATCCCATCCTTTCATAGGGATCATGACAATCTGCCTACCTTGGTCAAGCCCCATACTGGTTACTTCCATGGTAACACATACATATGCACATAGAGATGGATATCTATGGGTCTGTAGGTTCATTCTCATACCATGTACCTTTCACATAGCTTCTCAAGATCCTATGAGACCTCTTTAGGTTACCTTGAACCAACAAAACTGATATACACCCTACTAAAGGGGTCCCTCTCCCAGGATGGGAGGAAAACTATCTCTTGTCAACAAGGTCACAAAAATTCTTAGGTCTAGGATTTACATCCACACGAGCCTACTTAACCCTAGCAAGCTATTAAGGCACAAGCAGATCACCTAATGTACTATGCTAGGTCATACTTGTTCTCTTTGCTGGATCAAGATCATACTTTCTTTTATCATCAACCTAGTTATGAGGGGTTCATCAAACATACCTTTAATATTAAGGAGTTTCCTTTTTCCTTTATACATGAGGAGTACCATGCTTGCTTCTGTAGGAAATCACTCTCATCATGAGCATTAGGTACACCACTTCCCCTCTTAGGCCCAGGATCCCTAGGTTTACTTGTAGGTGTCCAACCGCATGCTTTATCTCTTAACTATGAACCAAGCATGCAAAAGGCATGACATGCACTTCTTGTCATCCTTCAACTCAAGCAACACTTAGGGTTGGGTCCCTCTAAAGGCAACCAAGGTATCATCAACTTTTAGGGATTGATCATGAAGCAACCACTATCATCCATTGTTCAGAGTTTTAGGCTTCCATCCTTCTTGCTGGGTTTCTTGCTCTCTCTAGAGCTAACCCCACATCCAACCTCACCATTAGAGGTCCTTTATTCATGAAGGATCATCCTCAAAAGCATGCTCTACGTGGGTGAAACCTAAGTTCAAACTTATATTTGTTCTAGATCATCCATAACCCTTTGTGCTCCCTCATGATTCCTTATCCAGGGTTTCATCCTACTGCCAGCATTATGACGTGCCCTAGGTTCCCGCTATGCCCTACTTGCACAAGCCCATAGGGTTTCTAAGGTCCTTCACTAATATCATCATCTAAAGAGCTATCCTTTACCCTAACATACACGACCCTTCCCAGGGTTGGGTTGCCAAAGGTGGTAGGTCACCCATGTATCCCAAAGGCATGTCCTTTTAAACACCTGGTCCAACTCATCTCTCTCTAACCTTCACTTAGGGTTAATGTTAGCATCATCCTCTGAGGATGTGCCAGGTCTCTACTTGAAATGGAGATCTCTATCTCCAAGACTAACTTATCCTCCTGACAAAAAGGTCTAGCCTCAGATCTCTTCTGAGGACATGACAACTTATGTCATACGACCTAAGCATGTATTTATTCTTTAGTTTGTGCTTAATCTATTAAGCTTATGTCCATGACATCTTATTTACATGCCTTTCATTAATTTGGTAGAGGATTTCTTAAACCTTATTAACCTTACCCATACCTCAAGAGGGTGAGGAGAAGAAAGAAAACCCTAATCCTTTAGGTCCTTATCAGAATTTTATGATGAGAAGGGATGAATAAGATGAGAAGTCCTAAAGGTATCTTATTTTGATTCATACCCTAAGACTTTGGTCAGGCGGTCACACGGGTCCGGGAGTCCTCGTATTCCGACTAGCATTGCGGGGGGAAATCTTACCAGCCCCCGGTCGTGATCCCTTTCTAGACACCTCCGTCTTTCGGATACTCCTCTAATAACTCCCTTGGGTTCTATGGAGTTTGTAAAATTTAATAATTACTAATGGTTACATGAAGAACCTAGGCTCTGATACCAAATGTTACGACCTCACCTTTCAGTAACCCCCAATTAAAGGAGACCAAGAGGTTGAAGCCGCACCCATTAATCCCGGATCAAAGGTTCGACATATAACCATAAACAATTATTAAATTCTAACAGACTATACTAAAAAAATGGTAATAAAATTTTTCTTTGCATACCTTTGAAAAGTTGGGAACAAACTAACTTCTAACCTCAGTTGAACTATTCTATCTAATTCCTCCTTGTTCTTTAATTCTTGAATTCACAAGGTGTCACTTTACTGTTTGTTCTTTTCATTGTACCTAAAACGCCGACAAACAAAACATCGGTCAACCGAAGCTGGTATGTGGAGGAAACATATAATGTTCAACTATATTAACAATATAATCATTCAATTAATCATTTAACAATCAAGATTACATTTTAAGCCATACAACTCAATCCATACATATTCTCGAACTCTGGGTTGTCCCTGCAGTGGACATAGATTTCACCTCTCTTTTAGGTAATAGAGTCGCATGGCACTATCCGAAGATAGCCCAATATCTAACTCATTATGACTTGATGGTCCTACCTCCATGGTAGCCATGTACTAAGTCAACCATAGACCTGATGGACCTACCCAATAGGTAGCCATGTACTAGGTCATCTATAGACCTGATGGACCTACCCAATAGGTAGCCATGTACTAGGTCATCCATAGACCTGATGGACCTACCCAATAGGTATCCATGTACTAGGTTAGCTATTATGCCACAGAGAGAACCAGGATCTGAGTTTATAGGAAACTACATTAAGTGATAGTCATAGTCACTTTATAATTGCAATATGAACATCCAAGCAGTTTAGTTGCATTCACTGCGATTAAACGTCCGAGAAACCATCGGGAAACTAAGCAGTTATTCATAAGTAACCACATACCTATCTTGGAGATCTCAAGCAACAATTTATCCAAATCCAACTAGATGTCCAATCAAGCAAGCCAATCAATCAATCAAGCAAACATAGATCCTGAAAACATGTATAATGTCTAATTGTCACAAGCATATCCCAAACAACTCCTTATTGACTTGGGACACCTTTCTAAGGTTTCTAAGTCTCATTAGGATGCTTTAGGGTTTCTTAAATCAATTTCTCAAACTTTACCCTTTTTAGGTCAACAAACCCTAAAACAACTTTTCCACTCATAAAAACCCTAATTACTCAAATTATCCACATTAAGGATCTTTTATGCTCAAATTGTCTTAGGATCATCACATCTCTATTTATTCATGGATTTGAACATTTAAACAATTAAAATACATATTCATCTAAATTAGGGTTTTCGAGTTCATTAATGCACAATCATGCATGAAACCCTAAATTAAGCCAATTATATAAAAAGATCATCTTTTTAGATTCTTTCTCACTTTTATTAACAACAGGTTAATATCAACTTGAATTATGTCATTAAGTCCATTTATCATCAACTCTAAGGGTTTTCCCTTAACTAAAACACTAAAGATGATAACTTTATGTACTTTTCCAATTTCAAGCATATAAACTCTAAATTAGACAAATCATGTGCAAAGCTCTTCCTTTTTGTATCTTTTTACATTTAACAGGTTAACATCAACTCTAATGATCCATTAAACCCTATTAAACACATTAATCATATCAAAAATAGGGTTCCTTAAGAATTAAAGCATTATAGATTATTACTTCAATTACTTTTCGGCTTGAAATAAGAATCAGGCTTCAAACTTAATTTCTTTGGGTTCCTCTCATTCTGAGGATCAATTTTCATATAAAGTTTGTTTTAATCCGAGTTACGGTTCAATAGATACGAATTTATAAAGGAAATACCTTTCCGGCCAATCCGAAGCTGCCACGTCGTCTATATCCATGCATGTGGCTCGCAATTGAATTTATAACCAATTTACCATATTACCCTCCCTTGAGTGGCTCGCTCCTTTCCACACGGAGGGGTAGAAATGTCAAACGGAGACCTGGATCATCTTCAACCTTACGACTGGAACCTGCTTCCGCCGTAGCAGAAACCTGACGCAACCAGGCCGCCCTCCCGGACCCCGACAGCCACTAGGGAAGTTTCCCTGGCTCCGTCGTGCCTCGGCGCAGGCAAGGGTGCTCCCGAGACATGGCCATGATGGCCGGTTCGAAGCTCCTAGATCTGCAGCACGTGAACGTTCCATGGCTCTCCAGCTGGTGCCGCGCATGAGCTAGGGCACCGAGTCGATGGATGCGCTCCTCCGAGTCATCGTGGAACCGTCTCGCTCCCTTCAAGACTATCAACAAACCCCCTCGCCGCTCCAGAGGTAGAAGTATACCCAAGTTAGGGTTTTACGTGCAAGAAACAAGAAGGAGGGAAAGAGGGGTGCGTAGGATTACTTTGGGCACGGTCCTAGGTCCTTCCCCTTATATAGGGGAGGATATCCATGCCCAAGCACGTTCATCCAAGAGAAAACGAGTCCCACTCCCAAAGGAAACATTTTCCTTCAAGGAGAAGCAATATACTCTCTCTCCTTTATCCTTGGTTTTTCCCTTTTATATGGATCTTAAGAATTTGAAATACTTCTCTCATTTTCTTTGTACTTGCCCTTTTTATTCATTGGCCACGAAATTCTATTTCCTTTAATAGAAATTACTTTCTTTTTAGCAATACATCATAATTCATTAATAAAGTATCACATTACTCCTTTATTTTGCAAATTGGTATTTTCTCTTTCTTTCCACTTTATTGGGACTCCTTGAATCCCAAGAAACTCTATGATTTCGAAATTACTTTTTAAGGATACTTATTATCCTTCTAGATGCATCTATATGCATTATTTCACATTATCTTGATTATTTCTTATTAAAATATCTCTTTTTGAGGATTTCTTTTTATTTCTCTTGTATTTTCCTCATTGGTATTCCTTTTATCATTAGTAATCCTTGGGATATGAAATTCCACAAAGGATAACTCAATTATATCTCTTTTCACTTGTTTTCCACATATTAACATTATTTCCAATTTCTTTCTTAATAAAGAAATACTTAATTAATCTTTTCTTTTCTTATTGCTTTCTTTATGCAACTTTGTACTCCTTGGAACCCAAGGAACCCAAGAGGCACGAAATCCTCTTTGGATTTGCCTTCTAGAGATTTCGACATATTTCTTTTATCAATTATTCAATTATTCATTCACTAATTGAATTTTCTTTGTTATTTCCTTGTTATTGGGCACAATAGCCAATAAAGCCCACAAATCAAACAACAAGGCTATTTTAAACGAAATCCAATTATTCTCAACCCAAAATATGATTATTTGTTCAAACATCTTTAATATGAGAAATTATATTTCTCACCACTTGATCCCAAAAATTGGGGTTATAACAACTTCTCACCTTTCGATGACCCTTGAAGAGCCCCATGTTGTGACTTTTCCCTCCAAACATATACTAACTTATGTGTCGTATAAATCTTTTTGGTTGTCCAATTTCTATTTATCTGTGCTTCACTTTAGAAATATTGCAAAAGTGTATTGTCAAATCCATAACATTGATGGATTTCCTTCTTGTACTCAATGATCCACGAAGTGAAATTTTCTCCTCAAGTCGTGTGTTGGATTGCCAAAGTTGTTATTTTCTCTTTGAACAACACCACCTGATTCTATTACTTCAACCTTGGAAGACTTTGACTACAGGCTACATATTTGCTTGTCATGCATTGTTGTTGGTGAAGGACAAGAATTACTAATGGATCTCAGAGGGTTGATTACTTCTACAACCCAAGTCGTCAATAGCTATGCTAATATTTCTTCTCATGTTCTTTGTTGGTCCTATTCCTATTTTTTCCCTATTTTAAAATGCTTATGCTTCCAAATGTGATCTACCATTCTTTTGTTATTTCAAGTTATCATGTACACATTTTGTCACCCCAAAGACATAGTCCCTATTGGCAGATGCCTACAATAACATGATCTTACAGTGTTTCTAGACCTTTGGGTTATCGCGACATCAACAAGTCATTATTGCTTCTCTACAAGGTAATCATACACAAGATTTTCTACTCATTTTTGCTACTAATGGCCTTCGATTATCAATGGAACTGGTTAAGTGTTGTTCCATTCTATGTTACCGAATAACGGTCCCATTATATCTCTACAATGAGATTTTCCCCTTCATCATTTTACAATTTATGATTCCTTCGTTGATCATATTGCACACTTCTACCCTCATCCATGATTCAAGTTTTGCCATAATGTTGTTCGAGATGTTATTTTTGATATTATCACTCGTACTAGGATTAAAGCCTTGAAATAAGTCCCAGATGCCTTTCTTGGTACACACCATGATGGTTTCCATACCCAAAGACCTAATATCATTTTGTTATATGATTGGCTAAAGGAAAGTACACTTGTGTTGATCTTACTGGGGTCTTTCCAGTGACTAGTAATGTTCAACACTTTAAAATAGGCCAGGAAGATTGTGATATGAACATATAAAAGTCCATAAGCATTGTTTTTGCATGTGAAACTAACCATCGTCATTTCCTTCCATTTGCCTTTGATACCTTTGTCTTTTAAATTGAAGCTTATGTTTCCCTCTTTACGACGCATCTAGCACATCATAAATAGGAATGTAATGATGCTACTATCTACAACTTCATATTTTATCTTTAGATCATCGAGGTTTACCATCAAATATTTGGAAGCGTGATTTTTAACTCATGGATAAGTGAAGGCATTTTTAAATGTCTTTTTGATGAAGCTGATTTGTTAAACAACAAACAAAATTAATTGGGAACTCACTAAATGAAGTCATTTTTTTACTATTTTATTTGACCTTGTTGCATACTGGTGGAGAAGTTTTTAGTGAGTGGGGAGAGAAGATATTGTTAAGGATATACATGAAGTGAGAAATGATAAGAGATAAATAAGGAAGTTAGTTCTTTGTTTGACCATGCCATGAAATTGTGGGGCTTAAACAACCGTCACGGTTTATCGATTGGACACATGTTCATTTTTTTCTATTTGACCATACCATATTTTGGGAACCATAGGATCAGATGTTATTAGTGTTGGAAATAGGAAAAGGATTTGGCCCAAGTCCATTTGAATTTGGACTTGAGTAGGAGTACCAATCCTAATAGGATTCAAATATAAAAGGGAAAGAAGATGATTTCCTATGTGCAACATGGAATTGGAGTAGGATTTAGACTAGGGCTTGGACAATGATTCCTAATTACAACCATGTGCATGAAGGCCTATAAATAGAGACTCTAGGGGGGCATTGAGATCATCCCACTAGTTGAGGTGTGACCCCTCCAGTTGCTTGTTGGTGCCTTCTGTGGTAGAAGATCTAGAGAACAAAAACAACTAGAGGAGCTCTCTTGGTTAAATAAGAGAGGGTCAATGACTTTGACTTAAAGCAAAGTAGCGGATGAAAGTCAGTGACACATTGGGTGCACTGACAGAGCAGCTCTCTTGGTTGATAAGAGAGGGCCAACAACTTTGCCTTGAAGCAAAGTAGAAGTTGGAGGTTACAGACACAGTGTTGCCATAGTGGAAATGGTCCGGCCCAGTCAGCGGTCACAGTGGCATATAGCAGTGCCCAGTAACGTAAGTGGCCTCGTGAGGAGATCAAAGAAATAGGGACGTTTTATACACACTGGGTGTGATTCTTTTCTTCCTCATCTTTATTATCTCGTGGTGAGGGCTACCTAGATTTAAGGGTAATTAAATCCAGGCAGTGTGTGTTATAATCTTAATTACATCGTTCTTATTGACTAATATTGCCCCGTGGTTTTTCTCTCCTTGTTGGGGAGAGTTTTCCACGTTAAATCTGGTGTTTCTTCTTTGAGTTTATACGCTTGTTGGTAATGCTTCCGCAATAAGTTTTCATCACGTCAAGGACTGTATCGGTACAACATCTCCAACAAGTGGTATAAGAGTGCAGACTGTAGATACTGGTCTAGATGGGGAAGGATGAAGATGCGACAATGATAAAGTTGACAAGCACAAATTAGCAAATTTGAAAACCCAAGATGGAGAATATTCTCTATTGTAAAGATCTATATGATTTGATAGAAGGACAAAAGCCTGAGAGTACATCTGATGTGGACTGGAAGAATTTAAATAGGAAGACTCTTAGAACATTTTGAAAGTGGCTCAACATTTTCATATTCCATCACGTCTCATAAGAGACCAATGTCAAAGATCTATGGGATAAGCTCAATAAGTTATATGAGAAGAAGACTGTCACAAATAAAGCTTTCTTGATTAGAAAGTTGATGAACCTCAAGTACCGAGATGGTACAAGCATCGTCGAGCATATGAATGAATTCAAAATCCTTATAAATCAATTGGGTCCATGAAGATGGTTCTTGATGATGAGCTTCAGGCTCTATTTCTTTTGGGATCATTACCTAACAGTTGGGAGACACTCGTAGTGACAATTAGAAATTATGTACAGAAAGGCAAGTTGACACTTGACCAGGTGAAGAGAAGGCTATTAAATGAAGAGACTTGACGATGAGCCTCAGGTGACAGTGGATCAGAGGTACACTGCACAGAGAGTAGAGGCATTGATAGAATGAGAGAGTATGGCAGATCCAAGAGTCATGGTAAGTCCCAGAACCGCGAGACATCTCATGGTAGATCCAAGTTGAATAGTAGTAAATGGTTCTTCCATTATGGCAAGCCAGGTCATTTCAAAAGAGATTGTAAGGTTTGGAAAAAGAAACATGGGTCTGAAGCCAAAGACAAGCAAGATGATGACAAGAATATTGTGGTGACAATCTTGGATGATAGGGACAATGATGACAATGTGGTCTTAATAGTCCAAGAGTAGTGTTTGCATACTGAGGATGATAATTCTAAGAGGGTGGTGGATACTGCAACTTCTTATCATGCTTCAGTGAGTAAGGAATTCTTCACTTGATACAGGAGGGGATATTTCGAGAGGGTGGATATGGGAAATTCTAGATTCTCCAGAATTATCAGGATTGGAGACATTTGTGTTCTAACAAGTGTCAGTTGCATGCTCACACTGAAGGATGTTCATCATGTTCTAGATATATGGATGAGTTTTATATTTGGTTCATTCTTTGATAGAGAAGCTTGTCATCTAGATTTTGGTGGTAGTAAATGCAAGATCACCAAGGGGTCTTTGGTTATTGTACAAGGTAAGTTGTGTCATACATTGTATAAGACCCAACTTAAGGTGCTCAAAGGCGGCCATATATATGTATTTGAGGATCACCAGACAAATCTATGGCACAGACGACTAGGACACATGAGCGAGAAAGGCTTGAAGCTTTTATAAAAGAAGAAATTGATTCCTTATGGCAAGGATACTGGTCTCAGTTCATGTGATGCATGTCAGATAAGAAAGCATCAGCATGTTTCTTTCAAGAAAATATCAAAGGTGAAGTCACAACTTCTACAACTGATTCATTCGAATGTCTACGGTCTATTTGAGGTCGCTTCATTGGGTGGCAATAGGTATATTATCACATTCATTGATGATGCATCTAGGAAGGTGTGGACCTACTTGCTGAAGACCAAGGATCGTGTATTTTAGTGTTTTCAACAATTTCATGCCATGGTGGAGCGGGAGACAAAGAAAAAGTTGAAGTGTCTCTACACAGACAATGGAGGAGAGTACACCTCCAGCGAGTTTTAGTATATTTTACGCAACACATAATACGTTATGAAAGGACAGAGCCCATCACATAGCCAAACAATGGTACAATTGAGAGGATGAGTCGAACCATAGTGGAGAAAGTTATATGCATGTTGAAGACCACAAAATTGCCAAAGACATTCTGGGGCAAGGCAGTGGTACTTCTTTCTATTTGATTAATCGATCTCCATCAGTTCCTTTGGGGTTTGATATACCTAAGAAGGTATGGACAAACAAGGATGCATCCTATTCTCATCTGTGAGTATTTGGGTGCAAGGCTTATGTACATGTTCCAAAGGAAAAGAGGCAAAAGTTGGATGATAAAGCGGTGGTGTGTATCTTTCTTGGCTATGGAGATCACCAGTTTGGCTACATGTTATGGGGTCCCATAAAAAATATCATGAGCAGACACAAAGATGTGACTTTCTGTGAGAGTGAGATAGTTACAGAGCCTGAGCGTGATGATCCAGAGGTTGTAGGATCAGGTGACAACTCTTCTAATGATGTGTATGAGGATGCTTTAGCTTCTTTACAGGTGCATTCTTCATATGATGAAGAAGAGTAGCAAGATCACCTTGAGAAGCCAAGTGACAGCAAATCAAGTGTTGTTATTCCAGATGCACAGAGATGAGTCATTCAAATTCACAGTCAAAGACTTCTGGGTAGGGGGAGCAAGATCATCACTAGGAAGAATCCTCAGAGTAGCAGTAGAGGAGGTCGACAGAATTTGTTGTCCTTCATCTAGATATCTGGCATCTCAATATATTCTCCTTACTTATCAGGGGGATCCAGAGACTTATCATGAGGCACAAACTCATAGAGATAAATCATAGTACAATCAAGTGACGCAGGAGGAGATGTCTTGTTTGCATAAAAATGATATATATGAGCTTGTGGCACTTCCCAAGGGCCAGAAAACACTTAAGTACAAGTGGGTCTACATGATGAAGAGAGATGACAGCAGCAAGGATCAAGCTTCTAATGAGGAGTTACATGGACATGGGGAGCATCATCAGAGGGTTTCTCAATCTTGGTACAGAAGGTCAGAAACAAGGTTTTCATCCAGGATGGCTAAACTTACCGGTCAGGGGGAGCCAGCAAAGTTCTCAGTGTGGGCATGGAGAGAGAAGTGGTACTGCCACGATACTTCTTCTCACTTGTTTGGGAACAAAGCAAAGTCACAATGGGACTTCAAGAAGATGGATGAAAATGACAAGATGATGACATGTCTGAGGAAAATGGATCCATCATATGTAGTGATGGTGTCCAGAGGCTACTCTAGATTATCATTGAAGACCACATCTCCCTCATGGGCTGGAGGGGGAGATTGTTGCCAATAGGAAAAGGATATGGCCCATGTCCAATTATATTTGGACTTGAGTAGGAGTTGGCAGCTTGTACTACCAATCCTAATAGGAGTCAAATATAAAAGGGAAAGAAGATGGTTTCCTATATGTAACATGGAGTTGGAGTAGGACTTGGACTAGTGCTTACATAAGGATTCCTAATTGCAACCACATGCATGAAGGCCTATAAATAGAGGCTCTGGGGGGGCATTGAGATCATCCCACTAGTTGAGGTGTGATCTCTCCAACTGTTTGTTGGTGCCTTTTGTAGTAGATGAGTCAGAGAACAAGAACAACTGGAAGAACTCTCTTGGTTGAATAAGAGAGGGTCAGTGAATTTGCCTTAAAGAAAAGTGACAGCTGGCAGTCGGCGACACATTGGGTGCATTGACAAAGCAACTCTCTTAGTTGATAAGAGAGGGCCAGTGACTTTGCCTTGAAACAAAGTAGTGGTTGGCAGTTACAGATGTAATGTTGACATAGAGGTAACGGTCTGGCCCATTCAGCGGTCACAACGGCATCAAGTAATCCCCAGCAATGAAAGCGCCTCGTGAGGAGATCAAATATAGAGGGAGGTTTTATATACACTGGGTGTGATTCTCTTCTTCCTCATCTTTATTCTCGTGTGGGGAGGGCTACCTGGATTTAGGGGTAATTAAGTCCCAGTAGTGTGAGTTGTAATATTAATTACATAGTGCTTGTTGGCTGATATTTCCCCTTTTTTTCTCTCCTTATCTTGGGGAGAGTTTTCCACATTAAATCTAGTATTTCTTCTTTGGGTTTATATGCTTGTCGGTAACGCATCCGCAATAAGTTTTCATCAAGTCAGGGACTGTATTGGTACAACATCCCAAACAATTAGAGGGTGGGAGAGAGATGATAGGGTAGTCATTAAACTTTCATACCCATAGAATTCATATTTAATGGTCAACATTTTATGTATATATATAACTAAAATATAAATATATGCACAAGATAATAGTGAAGAGTATTATGTATCATTCACATTGAAAATAAGATAGTTCCTTAAGTTAAAAATAAATAATTTCCATGGAATAGGGTAGTTTCATCTATAGCAAACCTTCATCCATGGTATATTTGTATTTCCCTTATGTCTCTTTTGTGTTGGATATATATCTTTTCTATTTTCGATGATGTCAGGATGCCTTTGCATATGCCTTGTGTTACTTAAAAGAAAGAAAAAATGGTCTTCGCTAATTTGTATTACATCATTACCACTAATACCAAACTTAAGCAACTTTTCTTCGCCAAAGAAAACATCAAAAAGCTTTTTATAATATTATTTATGTGTTGAATATAATAAATATGGAATGGAATTAATGTAACTAAAAATTAATGCCTACTTATAATGCATGTACTCGAATAGAAAATCCAAACATCTAAAAATATTTTTTTTCTTTAAATGGTAGTACCGAGTTCCTTAAGAAAATTCAAAATTTGCGTAAGTTATGTTTTTTATCCTAGGAGGTATGTAACTTCAACAAAATAAGTGTATAAGAGAAAATCTCACTTTTTACCTAATGTATCGTCCGTTCTCTAGAATACCATATTTGTTGTTAAATTTTTCACCTGCTTGAAAAAGGTATAAAATTAACATGTTCCTACTAAATAAAATGTAAAAATAACTACAAAGTCACTAATTTTTGCATTCATGGTAAATGCATAATGAAAACTAAATCTTCATACCAATGTTCATATGGATTGTATGCATGTGAAGAATGTAATTGATATGCATGGTGTGATGGTATTTGAGAGAGGGAAGGAAAATAGAAAAATAGTTGGGTAGAGAACTTGAAACAAAAAGCACAGAAATAATAGGAAACATCCTTGAATCATTCCTGGATGAACCTGATGAAAATTGTAGCTAGCTTATGTTCTGCCAAATCCCATGGGATCTTCTTACAACATATACTTATTTTGGATTAGAATATCCTTTTATACTTGTTTCAATAGTGCATGTATTGCCTTATGTAGATAGATTCCAAGCTATATTTTTACTTTAGTAGTGTGTACCCAATCAATTCTATCAACAAGTGGTGTCCATTGTTGATGCAACTACTAATTAGCTTGACAAAGTTGGTTCCTGATGTATGACATTTGAACAGTTTCCTTGTGCAACTTCTTGTCCTTCAATTTAATTTAATTTTTCCGAGGGTACTTGTGTCAATCTGAATTTGCGAGCCTTATTCTAGAAGGCCATTATGACATCTGCATCTTGAGTAATTATTTTGTCCCACACATCATCTTAACATAACTCATGCTAGAGTATCACAAACTCACAATTAGAATAAAGAAAATATGTGAGCTATAAGTTTGGTAAATTAATAAAAACTAATGTATAGAAGGTGAAGCCC
>OY856410.1:883934334-884126834 GCA_963693085.1 Alisma plantago-aquatica
TAATTGAGTGTTTAATTGAACTACTAAACTCCTTTAGTAATCAATCTAAACATTGTTTGTGGACAAAACTCCTCTTCCAGGTTAAATCCTATGTGTGTGATCCTACAGGTCCATCTCACGTTGGCAGGGAAAGTCCATAACACTTATGACTTCACAAGAAAAGAGTGGTGCCTAGTCACACATCAATGCTACCCAAGTGAAATAAAAAGTTGGAGAACAACTTTCAATCCTACAATCTGTGAATGGTGTTATGGTGAATGTATAATTCCTTTGTCACTGATATCCCGAATGAACTCGAGGCATGGAACAGTCATCCTATCAACATTCATTCACTTTCTTGATCTCAAAGTAGACTGGAAGAGATATGTATGACATCAATATCACATACTGATTCACACATGCGTGCACGCCTTTCTCAATCCTACTCATCAAGTGGCCATGGATATCAAACTCCCTCAGGAGGGACAAATCCCATATCTATCACTCACCCCTAAAAAGCCTCATGTGTCAAAGCCACCCAATCATCACCTTTATAACAACCCATGTTTCAGGACTGTATTTGATGATGTCAAAGTGTGCCCAACGAGATGTGCTGAGTGTAGTGATTTTAGGTTAAAGAATCACACTCACCACCATCACTGTGAGTACTGACTGTGACTACCATGTCATGGTTCCATGTGTCAAACTAACAGTGGGTCTATCCGGTACACTTGTTCTTTAACAAGTACCTATGTGTTTGGTTTGATATCTCTATATCATGACTAATGAGATTCTGTCATCAACCAACACCACAATCTAGTCTTGTGTGTCATTCCTGTCTATCTACCTTCCACAATGACATCCGAATAGGGACATAACAAGAATGTACAAACTCTTAGCATCTGTATGATCTCATCGTTCAGGTCATGAACCTGAAGGCATACGTCATTGAGTATTGTCATTTTCTAGACATTCAATTTGTTTTATCACTATCTCATATGACTGAAGCAGAAAGAATTAGAAGCTCGCCTTTGTTGTTTATCAAATCGATCTTAATGTATCCCACCAATCATACCATGATTGTCTCTCAGGGCATACATACCAACACCTTGGCCGATAGGCACTCATATATAAGCTTTTCAACTTGATACATCTCAAGCTAGGGTTTCATATTCAACCCCCTTTCTTGGTCATTTTATCATCAAGAGTGTCATCACTCATAAATGATTCAAACATGGTTTCTCCTCCCTTCTCTATCCTCTAAACGATACTAAGAGGGAATAGGGACACTCTAGAGGTGGTAATTTGTATATTAACCCTTCATTGTGGGTAAATTATAATTTGTACCAAAATTGGTGCACAATGCACTAACATTATATAAATAAGTTCAAACTTGGAATTTAGGATCTCCAAAAGCCACCACTTAGCATCATTCTCTCTCTTATTATTCTAAAACACTTAAGGCATGTTCAACATGTGACATTTTGCAATATAACCCCTTATCTTGGGTAAATTGCACTTTAAGCTCAAACTATCATATAATGCACAAACAGTTTGCAGATAAGCTCAAACTTGAAATTTAAACTCTACAAGAGTCTTAATTACTTTTAAAAAGATTAAAACAAGTTTGAAACAACTTACTTAAGCAAAACTTCTAGGGTTAAGCCATAACCCAGGTTAGGGATGTTACAATAGGGATCGAGGTCTATAAAGATAGAACTGGAAAACTTCTTGACCTGAGAAAAAGACACATACATTGGCAAGATGCGAAAGGGTTCAACATGCATGACTCAATGAGAGAAAATAGGTCCATGTTCCATGGAGTTAGTCTCTCAAGAGCCTAGTGTCCCAATTCTTACAACGAACAAGAACACATAGATAGATGTCATATGCATTTGGATCTATCTTGAATGCAATGTTATGTATATCATGTTATCTCATATGTATTAGACATGATGAGAAGATATATCATTATCTTATATGTTTGGACACAATGAGAGGATATCTAGTCATCTCATATGTATTGACATGATGAGAGGACATATATATACCTACTTAGAAATCTCATATGTATTTGACATGACAAGATGATATATGTCAGTCACCAGAGAGAGTCATGGAACTACCATAATGAACATCCTTAGGTGCTTGTGAAGCACTAAAATGATTTGTTCCTTGAGTATGGTGATAAAGAAGAGTTGGGTGTAAAGAGTTACACTGATGCAAGCTTCCAAACTGACAAATAAAGGATTGCAATCTAAATTAATGAATGATGAAAACTATAAGCTAGAAATGGTTCTGAGCTAATGGCAATTGTTCAAAGCTACAAAGAAGCTAAGTATCTCTGTGTTATAAGAACAACAGAGGATACATTTATGGATCAAGAAGTCTATATGGGTGAACTTGTGTGAGGTTCCAATCATTTATGATATAGTAAAAATACTAATGACAACAATGGAACTACAAGTTAGACATGGAATCTCAGGTAGTATACTATGACACTTCCATCTCATACGAGCAGTCGTACATCGAAAAGATGAGAAAATTGCAAAATACCAACTTAAAGCAAAAAATTGCTAAACCAGCTATAAAAGCACTTGCGCAACAGAAGCATGATGATCATGTAAGGTCACTCGGGATGAGATCCGTGGGTGATTGGCTCTAAGTGCAAGTGGAATTCTATTGGTATGTATGCCCAGAGAGCCAATCATATGATGATTGTAATGGCATAATATACAAATGATTTGATTAATAATAAAGGCAAGCTTCCAATTTATTTTGTGTATTCAGTTATGAGATAATGAATAGCATAATAAATGTCTAGAGAATATTATGACTCGATCACATATGTCTTCAAGTATTACACTTGAAAGAAATGAGATCATACAGATGTTAAGAGTACATATATATATTCTCATTATGTCCCTGATCAGTTGTCATTATAGAAGGTTGATAGTCAACAATGACACATAAGATCAGAGTGTGAGTCGGTTGATGATTGAATCTCATTGGTCATAATATGATAATATCAAACCAAGAACACAGATACATGTTAGAGAACAGTGTAAGGACAGACTCACTGTGAGATTGACAGATGGAAGCCATCATCATAGAAGTCATAGTCAGCTCTCACAATGATGGTGGTGGTTGTGGTTCTTACACCTGAAATCACTGCACTCATCACATGTGGTTGGGTATACTTTGACATCATCAAATGCAATCAAGAAACATGGGTTGTTATAACGTGATGACTGGGTGACTTTGACACAAAGGGACCGACTGTGAGTGATAGATATGGGATTTGTCCCTCCGATAGGAGTATGATAACCAAGGCCTCTTGATTAGCAAGACTGAGAAAAGTATGGACATACACATGTGAGTCAATATGTGATATTGAGCTTACCTTTACTACACTTTTCCATCGAAGATGATGATATAGTCGTTGGAGCTTGGACCTGCTGATACTCTGTTCTAGGGGGAGAAGACGCCCTTGGGATCGCCTGGATCGGGTCTCCACGTCTGATGGGGGGATTGGGATCATTGCAGTGGTACCATGGGGAGAGATGAGGCCTGGTGTGGGAAGGAGGACCCGTGGAGGGTGGTAAGCTTGGTCCACATCTTCTGAGGAGGTTCCTTATATGTTGTTCCAGACTTAGGGCATGTTTGGTTGCGAGTGGTTTCACTTGCACGCTGATTCACAACTCAGGAAAATTAAAAGCCAGAAAATAAACTGCAAGACAATTGTTTGGTTTTATGTGATTTTAACTCAATGAGTTCAGTTTTCAAAAAAAAAAAACTCAATGAGTTCGATTTGCTAATGTTTGGTTAGAGGTAATTAATCAATATGCTAACGTGTGGTTATCTTACCGGAGATACTATCGATAATATACATGACAACAACATGTGCATTGATATAAGATTAAAAGTTACCGCATGACTATCAAGGTTGTTAGAGAGCGTGGAATCAACAATGAAAACCAACTGCGCCCGTTTCCAGCACAGTCTGTCCATCACACTTTTGTACATGATCTGAATTAATCGTGTACTTCATTTTCGGACTGAGAAAAGTTATTACATCCAGCTAAACGTTTGTAATTGGAAATCATAATGAATTAGAAAACACGTTTTAGTTTGTAGCGCAACCAAACGAGCCCTTAGCTCCCCTTCCAACTTTGGTAGTTCTCGGACCACTCCGAAGCGCGGAATAGGTAATGCCTTGTTCCATGGTAAAGGCTGGGAGGTGGAGTTCTTCATTTTGGTAAATGTGCGCCAGGTTGGATGCTGACGAAGTATTCCCGGTGGATGAGAGTAACATTATTTCCTTCTTTAATTTTATTCAGAGAGGGGAGTAATTTTACTTCCCTTTTTAATTTTATTCTTATGCATGTAAGAGGGCAAAAAAAATTCTAAAATGAGTGTTTTTTTTTCCTTTAAATTAAGGAGTTCTCGTATTCATCCCGCCTGGCCGCCATAAGCAAAACTCATTTAGAAGAGAAATGCCAGGTATGCAAGCGGACGGAAAAGGGTCGTGGTGCAGGAAGCAGCGTGCTGTTTGGTGGCCGTATAGCATACACTTTTGTCTTTAGTAAACGGGAAGACTCGCAGTTTCGGAATCCGCCCCGCCGCGCGCGTCCCCCGAGGACGAGGAGGTAGCCTCACATCTCACTCATCACTCAAAACCCCAACTCCCGATGTATCTGCGCGCATCCATCGTCCTGGTCCTCCCTCCCGTCTCCCGATGCATGGAGCAGCTGGACATGGATCGGATTCCAGACTTGCAGTTGAAAAGAAAGCGGCACAAAAAGAGACGACGGGACGTTGCTAGAATGGTCGGCCTGCTTGCGCGGGCTTCTTCACAACCCTTGATCCTTCTTCACCAAGCTGTCGTCGAGACTGAAGATTCCCATGGATGGTGCAAAAGAGGCCTTCCCTCACTCCTTTCCCGCCCCTCCTACTGTTCTGTCCTGGCAGTAGTAGTAGACTAGTAGAAGTACCCCACTCCCGTTCATCCCGGGCGCGGCCCACGAACATGAGCTGACCACAACGTGCTGAAATGTCGGGTGAACACAGAGAGGTGATCCTGATTCATGAAGATACCCGAAGTCCGACATACGACGTCGATGGAATGGAACAAGGGAATATATACCTTGCTTGTGAAAGAGGTGAGCAGTGCAGGGCTGTAGTTGTCTATGATACATTATTCTGCTACAACTTTAGCTTCCAAAACTATACCTCCTGACGATCGACGTGGTCGCTGCTGCACTCCGTTGATGACTGATCGTGGTGGCGGCCCGCTTTTAACGTCATCGTGGTCCCTCGCTCGTTGCCGGCTTTTAACACTGGACACAGTTCTCCTATAATCTACTAGCACACGCCCTAGTTCCCATCAACTCGGCAACTTCATTGCATGAGTAAAACCTCGCTTGTTCTCTTCCATCGCCCTTGCCATCTGTTCGGTCGCCAGGGGCGGAGTCATGATTTTGTTAGGCCAATGACACTTCAAACAAATAGCAAATCAGTCAAGCTTAGTTGTAGTCTACTATATCCTAGGTCTCATGTGTTAAGATCACAAATCCATAAGTAATTGTTCGAGATTCGATGAAAATTGAAACAGAATTTCCTGTATTTCAATTCTACACCGATGTATCACAAAACATGTTTTTTTTTTTTGACAAATCACACAAGAAAATTATCTCAAGCCATAGATATATGTATACAAATTCACTTGTACGATGCATTTGTACAAACAATGACTACGCAAATTATATGACGCAAAATGAATCATGAACTATGTATGATCTAGGATTGCACATGCTTTGTCTAGTTGCATTATAACTGTTTTCTCGTATAATAGGTTTGTACCGAAAATGACTGTAGAAATTTTATTAGGAAAATGGAATCTCCAACTACGATCATGGATTACATCTACTCTATTTATTTGCAATTAATTTCATGAAATAGCAATAAAAATAATTTATTCCATGCATGTTTCAAAAAAAAGTTAGAATTTGATGATCTAATAACTTATGCAAAATTATTTATAGCACACCTTCTCCACCAATATTTACACCCCCCACATCAGAAACACACAAAATAATCGTTATATACAACTTGTAGCACTCTGCGACACGGCCCACTAGATGAATTTTTTTGGGTACATTTTGCACCATTTGCATGCATGCACTACTGCAATAAATTGCCACTGTAATAAAGCAATCATTGAAATAAAGCAACGACAATCCAACAACTAGCATTTATTACTCATAAAAACAAAACAATGAATTTCCAATTCAAAATATCTTTTTTTCTTCAAATTCCCTCTGCTTGTTTGTAGGATACAATGTTTGATCCAACCATCGGCATATTTACACACATTTCACGGCTAAATCCAAAATCAGTACTCGAATGTATTTAACATAGTGCCAAAATTTATCAACAAATATACTAAATATAAAGTAGCACAATCCGTACAGTAAGAAGTACATTTGATTAGCGAAATAAAATACACAGTTGATTGTTGAGTATGTTTATGCATTTTTCTAATTTATTGTACATATATGGAAATCATTATTTTATTTTTCTAAGAATAATACTAACAACATAACAATGAAAAAATTAATTCACAGGTTTTTGCTATACTATTTTATAATGTGAAATTTTAGTGCACTTTGCGTTGCTTCTATGCATGTAGACTTTGCTAGAAATACAATTTATAATGTCACACCCTCCCGCAGTCATATTTGTATATATTTAATTGCTAAATCTAAAAGTAACACTTAATTATATCCAAGACTATACTAAAATTCTTCAATAAACAAACCTAAAATAAACTAGCACAATGCATCCTATTTCAGAAAAAAAAATATGGCAATGTTTTTCATCTGCTTTACAACTGTATAATATGTCTGATATGACCAAAATTATGTTTATACATATTTTTATGCTAAGTCAAAAATAATATATAAATGTATTCAAAATAGTACTAAGAATATAACAGCATATTGCCAAAAAATCTATAGTATAGTGCGACACAAATTTCAAAACCATAAGTCTGCTAGTGTGACTGCATGATACCGTGCACGCATGTCACTGCTGTAACAAATCAATGTTGTCACCGAGCCACCCACCACCAACCACCACCAACCAATTACATTTAATTTCCCGCCCGCAAATAAACTTCAACTCTTTTCTAATTTCAATTTTTTTTATTTTCCCTCTATTTCTCTTTTCAAATACCCACTGTCATATTTTTACACATTTCACGTCTAATTTTAATATTCATATTTAGATATGTTTAACATAGTACCAAAGACTGTTAATCATCAGATTTAAAATGAATTTACACAATATGTCAAATTTTACAAAAAATATTGCCCATTTATTTTTTATACATTCTTTAATTAATATGCTGGAAAAAAATGTGATAAGTGACCATATTTGATCAAAATATGTGTGTTACATATGTTCATATTTTGTTTCTAGTTCTACCTACCATACTAATTAATATTCAGAGCATCACCAAAAAATATCAACAACAATACTTAGTACAAACTAAAACAATGCTTACATTCAGAAAAATTATATGATTAGAAAAATATAATATAAGAGATAATGACTATCCATTCTTTTCTCATATATTTATATTTTTATATGTAATTCAACGTCATTGTAAATGACCCATACTAGCTCACATTCCACAACATGAAAAGAGAAAAAACTCATATAAGCTGACATTCCACAATTTTTATATACACATGAATAATTTTTATACATCAAAGTGAGAAAATATAGCATTACATTATTAATATCTATAAATTATATGTGTGAGCGGCCAACCAATCTCCATGTCCCTCCTTTTCCTGGGCATCCAACCAATCTCCATGAATAAAACGGTGGGCATGATGGCGACATGGACCATGGATTGGCCATTCTGACGGTGATGGTGTTGCGGCATATTGGGGAGGACTGTAGGTTGGTGCTGATGGCATACCAGTCGCGGCAGCCACAGATCCCAATCGTGGCAACTATGACGTCCTGGATTGGGCGATGATAGCTATGATGAAGCATCTCGGTCAATACGGAGGGGCAACACGATGGTGAGTTGGTTATGGCAGAGGGATGACGTGATGACTAGCTGGTTGTGGTGGTTGTGTGGCTCTGGCCTGGGCATGATGACAGAAGTGATGTTGTGGTGTCTAGGGCGACATTGTAGGTTGGCGGTGATGGCATTACAGACACGACGACCATGGCGTCTTGGCCTGGGTGGCAGAGGCTATGTTGTGGCGGCCTAGTCTTGACATACGATAGTGTGTCGATGAACTGGTCGTGGCGGACGGGTGGCTGGTCATGGTGGAGGGGTGGCACGACGGAGGGCTGGTCGTGCGACAACGTGGATGCTAGGACCTAGGTGGGAGAGACTCACGAGAGAGAGAGGGAGAGAGTGGAGTGGTTTTTATAGTCGTGTGACATGTTTGTTCGTCTTCTTGCATTGTACTTATTTTTGACTAGTACAGTGTGAGCGCATTTCCTTAGTAATTGTGAAGACTGCTAGTTTTAATGGCTCTCGCAACTCTCAAGGCTGGGGAGGAGAGGCTAGTGTAGGTAGTGTGCTCTATATCAATACTCATAACTTATAAGTCAAACATTTTTATTATGTAAATAATTTTTAGATAAATGACAAGCTTTTTAGATATTTTCAAAAGCAAGTGTTGAATCTTGTATTTTAAATATAACTAAAAATAGACCAATATCAACTACTATATAACTTACACAAATAACCTCTTTTACTCTTCCCATTTAATTAAATGTTGTAATTAAAAACCATTAATTTTTTAGGTATTTTATAGCTAAAAATATGTTATGAAATATTTTGATGTTAACTTATATTTCACAATGATGAAATCATAAGGAGTTGGACGTTCCACAACTAATTATAAGTCAAAAGACTGCAAATAAAATACTCATATTATAATAACATAAAGAGGTTCATTGTCTTTACCTCGCTGTAATGACTTCAGTTTTTTTTATATTTAATGTTTCGAATTATGCAAATAGAAACTCTAGCCCTTAAGACAAATTGTTATGGTTTCTTCTTAGGAGGTTAGCTTATAGTAAAACATTAGGTGCTCATTTAAATTATCGTCAAATATACATGATTATTCCCAATGGCTTTTTCTTTCGAAAATTTGATCATAATTACGAAAACAATGATCATTCCTCTGATTATGTCTATCGTGGATCTTTGAGAAGCAAAGTTAAGTAAAGTGATATAGAACCCTTCCTTTAGAGTAGCAGGTTCTTTCGAGTTTATTGACAATCATATGCATTTTAGTAATCTTCTCAAAAAGTAGAAAGGTATTTCTATCTTCTGTATGCATGTAATTCCAAATGTAATGATATATTTACAGACACACACACACACCTACACACTCATACACAAACACACACACACACACACACACACACATATATATATATATATATATATATATAGTCAGGCTAGAATACACTCGAGTGTATTCGGAGCAGAATACACTCAAGTAGTTTTTTGATGATGCAATATTTTTTTTGAAAATCTAATCTGTTGATCTTCTTAAACATCTAGTGAACAACTCATACGCAAAATTTGAGCACATTTGGATATGTATAGGTCATGTTGTGAAGACCGCAAAAATTATGCATTTCAAATTAGTTTCGCGCGTCGATTTTGTTGCCCTTGGATGAATGACTTACACTCATCCAAATGTGCTCAAAATTTGTATGCAGCCTAGTTATAGTATGAATGTGAAGATCAATGGTTGACATTTTGTAAAAAATAGTCTTGATATGCAAACACACTTGAGTGTATTCGTGCGATCCGTACACTCGAGTGTATTCTAGCCTGACTATATATATATATATATATATATATTCACCGCCTGTGAGGGTAACTGATTTTTGTTAGCCGCTGATCTATTTTGTAACATGAAGGGGCACATAATTATAATGAGACAACCAAGATTTTAATAGAAAGACTCGTTTCATAAGTACATCGTGAAATTTTTATTATCCCTCTAAAAATAGTAAAAATGATATATGTGACAAAATAGTAAACCATTTATGTTGTATTATAAGATTAGTCTTTCTATTACAATTTTGTTTATATTATTACAATTTAAACTGTCTCATTAAAAATGTATGCCTTCCTATTACAAAACAGACACACATATAACTAATCTTAGTTACCTGTAGTGGATTAATAGTCTATATATACATATACATACATACACACACACACACACACACACACACACACACACACACACACACACACACACACACATATATATATATATATATATATATATATAAAGTGAATATTTTGATAGTAGTTTTGTGTGCACATGTTCTGATTGTAAATACAAGATGAGATGACTCATACAACATTCATAACTAAAAAAAAGTGTATGAAAATAGAAAATTTCATTAACAACATAAAATAAAAAAGCAAGATGATATAGACCAATCCCCTAGACCTGCATTTTATTTATGATCAATACATAAATGACCTAAATATATTACATATGCACATTTTTATATATTATACACAAACATGGATATATATTTAATCTCAATTTAGGTGGGGGATTACCTCTAGGTCCACCCTATCTAGAGATGATAGGAGAAACTCTAAAAACCCAAATCTTTCCACCATTTCCGCCCAACTAGATAGGCACAACTAGACAGGTTGTGGTGATCCTCCTAACATCACAGATCTACAACCTTCACTCAATTGTAGAGTTCTTGCTCAGGATTGTCAACAACATATCCTGCTTCACCGTCGCCTGGAGGACTTCCTTGGTTACAAAGTGCTTCATGTGAAACCCTCTCTAAGACCTCGATACAGAAGCTCAAGTAGGGGAAGTTCACCACACTCATGGTACAGAGGTGGAACATGATGATTGACAAAAAAAAGAGGTAGATCATGGGAAGACGGTATATCTTCAGATGGTGATAATCTTAGTAGGTATGGTGATTGTGATTATCTTTTTAAGGAGCCTTATGACACTCTTTTGGATGTTGGAAAAGGACATATCAGGTTCATTGTTTGATGGTTCTTGTGATCTTCATTCTTGGATGATGGTGGGAGTTTGGTTCCATTCTAGTTCTTCCATGAGATGTGGGTTTGTGTGATCGTGATGTTGGTTGGTGTTTTTTCCTATTTTTTGGATGGTTATGTTGTCGATCCTTCTGGTTTAGATATTCGTTAGGTGTTGAGGCTATCCAGGTGCTTTGGATGGAGGTGTTGCTTTAGTTTTTTTTGTTAGAGTTTTGTTGTGGTGAGTGGCTTAATGTTACACTTTTCCTTGTTTGTACCTTTGATGCTTTTGCCTATGAATGGATGTAGGATGAATACGATTGATCCATCTTAATAAAAAAAACTAGATAGGCAGAAAAAATATGGAATGTTGATGATAAAATGCTACTGCATTATTATTTAAAAGCTTTCAAGCATGGATGTACCAAATATGGGGTGCACCAAATTTTTCAAAATGGCAGACTAGCTCTCCAATATAAATACACTAGCTTTGCTACATTAGTGCATCCAATTTTGAGTACCGTTTCAATAACTATCCATGATTAAAACACTAGATTTGAAGAATTAGGGAATATGCATTGGAACAGTACAACACCATATATTGAGAACCACATTTTAAAAATTCATGCATAACATGTTTTTGAATATTTTGCACAAGCCTTCACATTAGATACACTAATTTTCTAGAATGGATTTTTGAAATACCCATGTTCTCTCTAATCTAATGATTGAAAAAAGCATATAAAGTTGATCTAGTGATCTCAATTAGATTTATTACACACTAAGAGACATCATTGCCAACACTAAAATTTAGTTGACTCAGTCACAATTTGAACCATCAACCATGTGGGACTTCCAAGTATGGGTTGGGTTTCCTCAAGAATGAAATTGGAGGTTTGTTGCATGATCAAACTATGTATTCAAGAATTACTATTAATGACATTTGTAGTATGAGGAATTCTAGAATGTATGTTCTTCATATTAGATTGATGGATGGTTGCATGGGATGAGAAACTACAAATATGCATTATAGATGGTTTCATGCATTGTGGAAGTGTGGCTTTCTCATAACTGCAAAACTAACTTTTACATGCACAATGAGTATTCTGCATAGTTACAAGATCACCTGAATACTACCATGAAATAAGAAGTTAAATATTTATACAACTTTATATTGACTTTTCTTGCTTAAATCCATAAAAGAGAGTGAAAGTATATTTTGGCTTTATATTTCTCACTGATGAGGCCCAGAGAGAAGCATGTGTAGATCTCATTGACAACTTGGTACCTTGTAATCTTACTATTGTAAGTGAAGCTGAGATGGTGGTCGAATGCATACTATAGGTGCATGTGTATTGATGTATATGAACCCAAGAAAATGAACAGAATACACCAAAATTCTGATAATTCTAAATATTAAGAATTATTTACTATAATTGATTATCTATACTAATCATTTAACAATAGAGGATGAGCACTACTTCAATCCAATGACTCTCTTTGATCACAATTTTGGATCATATCAGTAGTAATTTTATAGCATCACTAATGTCATATACATCACACTCACAATGTTACAATGTCTTAAGAAAACCAATTGGGATTATTCAAGGAGCTATTCACATGCATTTAGGATCTATGAACTCAAGAGGGGCGGTGGTGGTTGGATCTATTCATATGCATTTAGAATTTATGATCATACACCAATGTTGTTTACATCACAATCATGATGGTACCTTACTATTTTAAGTTATTTAAAATCCCAAATGCATTACAATCCCTTCTAGCTTAATCTATCACATAATTTTGAGATCAAACTACCATTCATACAATCAATACAACTAATATACATCAATGATCAATAGAGGATTCTATCTATTCTTCAAATTTAATCTTTAAGCATGACTTGAGTTGATTTGTCCAACTCTAGGGTTTTTTATTTGGAGCGGTTTGAGAGTGTCTTCAGATCTAAATTTATCTCAAAAGAAACATTAGACAAATATGAATTCAATGGTAAAGTCATAATCCACATATAGATGATGTAAATGTGGAGTAAACATTCCCCATTTGTAGTACAACAAACCACTCCTAAACATATTGAAACATGAGAAATGAAATTTCATACCCTTTGAATTCAAGAGGTGTTTTAATAGTTGGAGTTAATATTTTCCATCAATTCATACTTTCATGTTGTTGGTTACTTCATATAAAGTAACACATACCTTGAACGCTATATGCCCTTGCAATGTGTGGCAAATGATTATATCAATCAATGCATTCCAAAGTATTTGCAATATAAAATGAACTTAACGTTTTCATGTCCAAAATAAAATTTTATCTCCTTTGTCATAACACCAAGTTTATGTGTGTGTGGGGGTGTGGGGTAGAAGAGAAAGATAAAGACGGATTGACCAAATTCACTATATAAAACCATCCACAAAAATGCAACTTAACAATACCAAAGCCAATCCATCTAGAATGTATCATCAAAATATGCATGTAACTCAAACAAATAGATTTTTCATTCCATACCAATTTTTAAGTAAGTTCAAGAAAATACAAGTTAAAACCATAAATAAATAGGACGCAACATGAAGATTGTAGTTCAAATCCAAAACAACCTCAGAATAAGTGTCCTTAATATCATAGAACATTGACAATAAAATGGAAATTTAAGGATAAGAAGGACTATATATGTGATTCCTTTCTAATATCATAGTCTTCATATTCTATACATAGTAGTCCATGGGAGAAATACATTTAACTTCCTCTCTCCATCATCCTCATAAACCCCCTCATGGTTGACATTATTTTCTTTTCCTTATTCTTCTTTGTCGTTATCTTCCTCCATGGCAATATCTTACTAGGAATGATAATTGGGACATCTCTCATTTACCATATGTCAAGTTGTGAGATTATAGTCCACTTGAGTCTAATGATAGACATGAGTAGAATTATAGACGCGGATGAAACATATAGTGCTTGTGAAGGTGGGGCATCTTAATATGTCTCATGAGGAAGAGATGAGGGACCAACAACATGGGAAGAGGATGAGGTGTGGTGGGATGTTTAGTAGAACTAATCATATTCATATGGAGCATACTCAATGTAAGGGGAGAATGAATGGTATGCATGTTAGTATATTGTATATGTAGAGGTGAAGTTTAGGGTTTTGTGTTTCACCATGTACAAAATATCTTCATGAAGGTGGGAAGTTTCTTGATGAAAATGTTTTGTAACTTGAGAAAAATAATGATGCTAGTGCATCATATATCCCATCATCTATCATTGGACATAGAGAAATTTTCCTAGGTAGGTGGTAGCAGTATAGAAATATGAGACGGTGGTTGGGTGGATGGTGGAGTCTTGTAGTTAGAGCTTGGGCCATGTGTAGAATACATAGATGACTGGCTACTAAGGAAGGATTTTTTTACTGTGACATCAGAGATTATAGCTTCTTTGTGATCAAAGGAGTATCCAAGATCAGTGAAAAGGGATTTCTTGGCCTGATGCTAAAAGGGACCACACATTATGTTAGGTTAGGGGTGTGAGTCTCATGAGCGTGTTGTCAGGAGTCAACACAAGTCATATGGTGTAGAATATACTTGGCCTACATAACTATGACATCATGAAGAAGGTAGTATATGATCAAATGATATTTGTATGATCTTATATGCATTTTTTTGGGATGGACATTGAAATTTAGATTCATGGGATGATCCATGCCTTTTTGTCTCAGAGAGGAAGATAAGCTTGTCCTCTTGGAATATGAAAACCTAGGTTCCTTAAGATCCATACACACATCATGAATTTTATAAGTGGGGATAATAATTCTTCTAGAAGTTTTCAATGCTAATGATGTCTAAAGAACCCACATAAGCTCTATCCCACCCATTAAACCTATCCAATTGGTTGAATTTGTCATCTACACTATCTTCAAATATTTGAAATGAAATCCAATAATCATGAATGAGATAATTAGTTTATGATCAAACAAGGGTTAAGGGAGGTGAAATTTCATGTGAGATTAGAATAAAGATCTTATAATAAATTCTTTCTTGATAGTTGATTCTTGAGACATATTTTTAGGAGCAACAATAATCAAATTTTAGTTTTCAAAGATCTCAATTATCCATAAAACCTTCAAATCTAAATCTTTCAAAGATATAGTTGGGAATGGAGCCCTAGGAAGAAGTTTCTCATAGAGTTGGATATCTTGGGCATATATGAATGATGTGCTATCAAACAAGACAATATTCAATTAGGATAAAGGATGGTTGGATTGATTTTCTTCTCTAGGATTTACACTAGGGTTGGTCCTTCTACATTTTCTGATTCCAAACATCATTGTGAATGGGGGATAACCTAGATAGAGTGACTTAGGGTAGACATATAGAAAAAGGAGATGTGGAAACCCTTATAGGTCATGGTTTGGTATATGTATACGATTGGGAAAGGGAGATGTTGAATGCAAAATCCAAGAGTAGTTTTTTTGTTGTCAAGATAAGCTAAGTTGAGAGGTGTTTTCAACTGATAGACACTTTTTAGTATTCAAAAATCAGTCTCATTAGTTGAGTGTCTAGGGTGAAAACTCGATCGCTGATGATGGTTGGCTAAACCCATTGGGGACACATCACTCTAGTTGTGTCAGACAAACTTAGCAAATAACAACTTTTGTTCAAACCTATATAGATTTCTAAAACTAGCCTATAAGTCCTCAAAACATCAAAAGGTGATCTTCATTTGTATATTTAACAAATAAATGTTCCTTTGAGTCAACAAAGACCATTATTGAGTCATAAAACAATGTAAATCACATTTGTGAAAATTTTCTCAAAAGGTATATGTGAAATTCAAACAATCATGGTGATATTTTGGACAAAGCAATAAAATATTAATCCACACGAGCACAGTAGATGCATGAAAATATGTCTAACTAGGTGGTATGCATCTATTGAAAATGGAAATGGTAAGCAATTTAGATCTAACGAAATCAAAACTTTCCTAGGTGAATGCTTTTCAAAGACATGTACAAGTTGATTTATAGTGTCCACACTTGTGATATAAATATCTTTTTTTAACAATGTGGTAACAAAATATGATGGTATAAATCTATTGTATTTTATAGACTATGTAATATAGGATTGCAAGATAATTTAATTTCATTATTATTATCATTATAAACAAGAATTGGAATCAAAGGATATATTCAAATAATTTGGAATTTTCTATATCCATAGGACTTGGGCACATAAACTACTAGAGGCTATGTATTTGGTCTCAATAATATAATGCAATTGTGCTTTGGTTCTTGGTGAAGAAGACACTAGGCACAATATGAGGAGAAAGAAACTACCACTTGTGTGCTTATCAATCAATCGCTAATTATAATTGAAATGCAATATGTGGCTAGAGTAACGTCATTTGAATTAGGGTACCATAAACCAAAATTTTGGTTCTTAGCTATATATAAGAATATTCTTTACCAATAAGAGATGTAAAATTATAGGGCATGATTGAAAAAGAGCACACAAGCCTACACTAACTAGAATAACTGGTCAAGAGGTGGTAATATAAAGTAAGCTACTACTCATAGCTCTATAGATATTCTCATCTATTTTCTCACCTTTTTCATCCTTATAAAACTTTGTTGTGATGTACATGGAAGTGTCAATTTACTTTAAATTCTCCATACAAAGAATTTGAAGAGTTCACTGACGTATTAATTTGGTTGATGTGTTCCTATACTTAGTTCTCCTGATTTGGAATCCTAAGAAGAATGTAATATCCCAAACAATGATTATTTTAAATTCACTCTAAACAAGGGAACTAAAATCCTTACAAATATCTAGTTTTGTAGCAAAAAAATAATATCAACAACAAATGAATGACAAGAATATTATTAAAATTTTGTTCTAAAAAGAGAGTAGAACCATCTATTACCATGACATAGCCATTATCTACAAAGAAGGTCACTAGTTTATCATACCAAGCTCTAGGAAGGTTGATCCACATAGACTTCCTCCTCTTTCTTTATTTGAAAACACACTTTTAATATCCATCTAAAAAAAGAAAATTCATATGACTAGCAAAGGCAAGTGACATACAAAGAGATTCTAATCATGCTACCAATGTATAAATCTCAGCAAAATGAAAACCTTCTTATAGATTTTACCCTTGTGATACTAACCATGCATTGTTTCTCACTACTTTATCATGTTCATATCATTTATTCTGCCAGAACCACTTTGTGCCTATAATATTTTTACCTTTTGTCCTTGGAATAATTATTCATACTTGTTCTTATCAGACTATTCAAGCTCCTCTTTAATGGTTAAGATCCAATATCTATCTTCAAATTCTTAATTTGTTGAGTTTGGATCCAATTTTGAAATTAAGGCTCTATTATCTTGTTCCTTGTAGGATTCTCTTAGGCTTTGTCTTCTCAAAGGGGGTATGAGCTCCTTGGGATGGTTTATTTGATAACTTCTTGATCAACCACCTTTTTTCTTCTTTCGTAGTTATGTATAATTTTTTCAGATAGGCAATCCCATCACATCCACATAGTTATAAGAAATATTCTTCAAAATAGGAGGGTTTGGTTTAAGAAATTTCACAATAATAGATTATTGTACTCTAGCATGCTCTTTATTGTAAACAAGAAAAGCTCTACTATATATACTATAAACAAGAAAGATAACTTCATAGGATTTAGCATCAAATTATCGAAGATAATTTTTGTATTGATTACAAAAAATGGAAATAAAAAATAGGAAAGAAATATATAGTTTGAATTTGACTATGCCATAAATCATATGTCTTTTCTTGAAAAAGAGATGAGTTAAAACTTCATTTGAACAAAAACGTTGTATTTTAAACTTCAGCCAATGAAGGTTTTTGTGTGTCATATTCCAAAATCATGGTCCTTTAGATGTCTTTTAAGAACCAATTATTCTTCTCTATAATCAAATTTTGTTGAGATGTTAGAGGGGAAGAGAAGTTATGTACATAAAATATCCATCACTAAAATATTCAATCAAATCATTTCCAAATCCAAACCCTACGATAATTATAGATAGAAAGATTCTACTAGAAGCTTTATTTTCTATTATTTTATAATGAGAAAGTAAAGTTCCTACATTATCACTTCTAGAAACAAGAACAGAAGTCCATGTATATCTAGAAAATTCATCAACAACCACAAGAAAATATTTGCTACCTTTAAGTGCCTTTGTGGACATTGGTCCAATCGAACAATATGAAGATTTTCTAGACTGGTCCCTGTGATAATAGTCCCTTTGGATTTTAAGTAAAATTTGGGCTGCTTTCCTTCTGTACAAGTTTTGAATTCCTCTTCCTTTTTGGAGTCCAACTTGGAGAGTGTTTTGACTAAGTCCTTTTTTATCAATATATTCAAAATTGATGCATATTTGCGACATCGTTCTTACCTACGTATAAGATTTTTAAAAGAAAGGCTTAAGGGAGATAATAACAATAGCATATATACTACCATTTCTACTTATTTATGTAACATTGAAGGTCAGGGAATCTAGCAAGAAACGTTCTATAGAAGTAAATAGAATGATGTATCCATTATCACATAGTTGACTAACACTAATAAAATTGTGATGTAGGCCATCCAAAAGTAATACATTCTTGATGCACAACAATCACCTACAACAAGCTAACCTATTACTTTACCTTCACCATTGTCGCTATATATGACTTAACTACCTTTACTCTTCTTAAGAGAACTGTAATAGCTTTTCACTCCCATAATGTGCTTGTAGTAAACATTATCTATAATACACTTATAAGTTTCCTATAAAGAAGAAAGACTAATTCCCATTCAAATATTTGGATATGGGGTTATCTTGGGAAACCAAACCATGTTCCTCTTGGTCTGCTTTTAGTAAAAGGACAACAATTAGAGAAGTGATACTTTTTCTTAAGAAATTACAATGAACTTACCTTTTGAACTAGAACATTGTATCTGTAATGTTGGAAATCCCTTTTCCTTGTTGTTCCTATTGTTACCATCATATCCAATACCATGTATATAAATTTTTTTGGTAGCATCATGTAAGATTTCATCTAGATTCTTCCTACCCTTGAGAAACCTTTGCAAATAATCTCGAAGGAAATGGTTATCTCGGGCAAGATAGGCAAAAATATAGGAAATTACAACACTATCATCATTAGAATGTCTAAGAAAAATTCCAATCACAAATATTTAGTAGAATAATGATACATCTTAAGAGTAAGAGATACAATCTCATTTTCTCTACTTGGAAACACATATTGAAATCATAACACATTCATCTCTACAAAATTTAAATTGTATATTTGGTTTTGATAGTATATAGTTGACTAAGATAGACTTGCTTATCTATATGAACTCCATTTATGCCAACTCCATATCAAGGTTAAGTTCCTTAATATTGACAACATCATCTAAAATGAAAAGACTAACATCGTTCAAGTTCATATTTTTCTATATACAAGACATCAAAAATCTTAGCTGGTTTCTTCACCTTACATGTATGAAGAGAGACAAAAATGCAAGTTACATGTCATTTTAAACATCTATAGAGAGTTCATTTAGTTTTAAATCATGTAAGTCACCACATTCACTTGATTTTTCCATGAAGTCCATATTGAACTCATCTCATTCACTTTCACTTGACCCACTTGAGGCTTGATAAAAAAGAAAACAAGCATTTTGGGAGACCTCCCTATGCTTATTATATTTCTTGTCCCTTCTCTTATACTTGTTCTACTCCATGTATCTATCTTCCTTCTTCTTGTGGCTCATGTGGTAGTGATTCTTATTCATATTTTGTCATTCAATCATAACACTAGGAAGAGTAGGAATTAGGATTTCCCTTGGTTTACATGGATTCTTCATCACTCAGGGAGCAGTCTTCAGTGAATGAGGACTTTTTCCTTTGAAGTATTTATTTTCTTCTTCCAAGAGGACTCCTAATTTAATCTTATTCAACAACATTGGGATTAGCTTAATTGGTTTGAAGGATACCTATAAGATCTTACACTTGAAGCTTTTAGAGGTTGGAGAAAACCTATATGATTGTCACCTTATTCTCAAAATGATAGATGATGGAGGGAAGGATCTTGGGACATTGATATTTGGAATCCACATGCTTCCTAAGATCTCTAAAGCCATAGACTAGGGTGTATAATCTTGAGTACATCTCACCTATGTACTCAGACTTGGTCATCTTGAGAAACTCAAACTTATGTTTAAGCATGCTAATTTGTGACTCCTTCACTTGCTTCATCCCTTCATTCTTAATGAAGTGTTTTTTTACATATGTCCATTATTGTTATGAAAGAAGATATTCACTAGACTCACATGGAGAGAGGGTGTTGTGGAGGATGATAATCTCATTAGCATTAAGTTGACATCTCTTCATGGTCCTATCATCCCATGTACTCAAGTATCACTGTGCATGATGTAGGATAGTTTAGATATATTCCACATCTCAAATGTTATGAATTAAATGTAATTTTGCATACAAGTCTTCAAATATTGGTAGTTTATGTCATCAAAGACTAATGGCTGGTGGTCTTGCCTCCCTAAAGATTGAGTGACCCAATCATGTTGTCTCCCATCTTGTCCAACTCGTGAGAGTACATGTTGGAGAAGACCTCACACATATACCACTTTAAGGTCTTCGAGCTCAAGAGGGGGGGTTTGAGAAACCAAACTTATTAGACAATCAAATTACATCACAAGTAAGGTGCAATAAATAAAATAAGAAATGGAGATAGAGATTAGAAAACCACAAAGATACACAAGTATGTAGAGTGGTTCTAGCTCAATGGTTGTGGAGATAGTTCCTAGAGAGGTCAACTTCTAAAATTTGGATAAGTACCATCTTGTGTTCAACCAAAGCAGTGTACACCAATAGATGGCCTTTTATTCCACCAAATCAGAATATGCCAATATCCCTCTATGTATAGATTAAGAGTATCTAGATTCCTTTTCTAGGGACAAGGATCCAATGACCTTATAAAGGTCTTACCTACCTTTACCAAGGGCTGCATGTTCTACACCCTCCTTAGTAAGGAAGAGCTTCAATCAACCTTTGTAATACAATGGGGTTGGAAGAAGGAGAAGAAATTCAATATAGACACTTAGGACCATATCCTTTACAAGTACTGCTTTCACTCAATTTAATCAAGCAAGTGATAAAGCTCAAGGAGTGACTATACCCTCATTGAGGCACTTTCTCACAACTATAGATTAGGAGAAACTTCATGTAGATTGTATATATGGTTGAAGGTTCCTACATGCCCATAAATTTGATCATGATGAATTATTATAATTTTTGGGGAGTAGAAAGATCTCCAACATACACATTCCAACTATATCACCCTATAAAAAATTAATTATGCATTTAAAACATCTTGGTATATAGTACAACTAGATGAGTTTGCATGGGATAAATTTGACTGATTGCACTAGTATCACATACTAGCTAGGTAATTCATTCAAGTTTCAATTTTGAAATCTCAGTCGATGACCTTACCTATGCATGTGGCATTTTGCTACTTAGTTGAGTTTTTCCATGGAAAACTTGACTAATGTATGTACATTGAAAAGCATGAATAGTGGCATTGACTAGGAATATTCGGAAGATAGATATTACTATTTTAGGTTTTCCTAAATGTCCCAAATGCAACTAGAATCCATTCTAGGTCAACCTATTACATGTTTGAGAACAAGTCACATAATCATATCCATGATTTAAATCAAATATCTATAAATGATTCTATCTATTCTTTAGCTTTGATCTTTATGCATGACTTTAGTTAATTTCTCCAAATCTAGGATTTCATATTTTAGGCAATTCTAGAGTGTCTGACAATCTAGAATGATCTCAGAAGAAGAATTACACACATGAATAGAATGGTAATTACACCATAAAAGGTGAGTGTTGTAAACTATGGAGTCAAAATATGTAATATAACTACAGGGACAAGATTATCAGAATTAATATTTACTATGAATTAAAAAAAATCAAAGGTTCATAAATAATCTTTTTTGGTTCTATATCTTGCTTAGAACAAAAGAGAACAAAGTATTCATTAAATTTGGATTGTGAATTGAAGAGGAGCACACATGTGTAAGTGTACCAAATTGTTATGGTGAGTTGGCACCTTGTGAACTTTTCTTTGTAGGAAGAGCATTTCAACTAGTATTGTTATGAGCCTGATGTGGAAATTGATAATGAATTAATGTTGTTTGAAACTACAAATATGGCTTACTTTTGCATTTCCATACTAGAAGAACCCTAAGTCATTGATAACTAGCATTTATATTTGTTGGTTCATGATGAAGATGACTCACCAAGTCAAATTTAGCTACATGTTACATACCAATATTAACAACATGTCATGAGAGGTCTGCAATGTAAAATGTGGTTCAATTTCTAAACTATGATTGGTGGATGATTAGAGTTAGGGAAGTAATGTGAGCTGTTTTAACACACAAATTCACTAAGGAAGAAAATCCCTAGAGTTTAACTTATCAACAAAAATCAACTTTCCCGCAAGCATCTGGGTCAGTTGTAGTATAGAAAAGGGTTGAACCCATGAGAAAAAATGATTAAGAATTGTTTAAACTTATTATTAAGAAAAATATTTAAATCTGGTTGTTGATGATTCTTATAGATAAAAGTAAAAATTAAGATTACTGACTAAACTAAAGATTTAATTCAATTAATAAAAGATATTTGGATTCGGGGTTCACCCGCATAGCTTGGATAGTTATTCTAATTGATTCAACTCCTTGAATTAAATAAGCTAGATTAGGACCAAGCAGATTGTCTCTGTGCGGAGCATAATATTACAAGGATTGAACTTCTCACAAACCTAGGATCTTGGTGTTTATGGATCATTTGCCTATCATCTAGTAGAAGTCCATTGTGGATCTCATCTGGAGTTCTATGTACTCATTTGATGTTCTAACCTTAGGGCATGTCTCTTCACTAAAGGTTACAAAAAATAAGAAAATTGATGGATCAAATAATAAATCAAGCAAAGATATCAAATAAAACACATCTAACAAATAAAATTCATAGAGTCAATATCAATTAGAATAAGATTTGGGCTTGGGGCTTCATCCCATGCCCTAAAAGAAATATCTACTTGTACATAGTCAGAATAAACACAGAAGTACATATAGAAAGAAAAGGAGTCATGTTGCTAGGGGTGTAGAGGAATAATTTGATAATATCCAACTTTATTATACAATCTAGCAGCACTCTAGTAGCTGTGATGAGGAAGATGATGGCTCCATCTCTCCTTTCCTTTCTCTATGCACCCAAAGGGGGATCTGAGATGATAGGGTATGACCCCCCTTGAATGTGGTGGCTGGATTTATTTATAATGAAATATGGGAATGCTTAAGTTTGTTCACCTCCAATATATAGAGATATTGAGAGAGAACAATCACTTAATAATACCAATCAACAACAATAGTTTCATTTCTATTGAGAAACAATCATGGAGATAATTTTTTAGAGTTTGACTGTGGAGATAATTGTGGAGAGAGAAAGATCATTGTTGTTGATCTCGATTATTACAATTCACATCTACAAGTAACGCCATATGCTCGACTTTTAGCTCATGATATAATGAAGAAATAACGTTTAGACACCCTCTCGATTGTGGCTGGTCAATATCATTAATTACATGTTATCTTCATACAAAATAGTATTCTCATGTCTTGTTGTTTTATTAGCCAACTGATATAACTTGACTTGACTTATTTAATTGCTTGCTCAAATTTTTAAACATAAGGGAAACTCAATAGTTGTCTTTGTGCCTCTAAGGAGTAATTGATGAAAATTTTAGTTGCTTGCTTCAACAGGCAATGGAGAATATTTTTCCATTGGATTTTTTTATTATTTTAACCTCTCAACTTATTTGATTCCTTTGTAATTAATACTTTTGAAAGGCTCAATTGACTAATCAATATATGCCTTAACTCCTTTGTTGTGGATTTTCATTACAAATGTTTGAGCAAATATCAGGATGGTCACAAGTTCCAAACCAGTATAGAAATAATTTTTTTTCTATGGATAATGAAATTCCTTTATAAATCATATTTAAAGATTGCATTCAAATTTTGTATGCAAAAGATACATCTGTTTTGGTGCAGGATATATATATATATATATATATATCTGTGTGTGTATACATACATATATATATGTGTGTATATATATATATATATATGTGTGTGTGTGTGTGTCTGTGTGTGTGTGTATAAATACATATATATATGTATATATATATATATATATATATATATATATATATATATTTGCCGAAAGATCTACAAGTCAGTTGACTGTATGAAAAATCTAGAACAAAATTTTCATGTAATGAAATTCCCTTTCCAACACATATTTCAACATTAAATTTGAGTTTGGATGCAAAAGATATGGCTATTTTGGTGTGAAATATATCAGGCACTATGAGAAGACCGACCAAAAAGGAAATTGACCGACTAAAAAGCCAATCGTCTGGTTCGATAACTAGTCAACTGATTGGCAATTTTGGGAGGCTAAGATGTGCACTTTAAGCCTCCTTGATCTTGTAATTCCCAGAGTATTTATGAGAGTTCTTGATCTTTGGAGTGAGTGGGTACAATTGGGATGTTTTCCTAATATCAATGAGTAAATCTAATTCGTACTCTAATTTAGGAGACAAAAGAAAAACTAAATGATTCAATCCTAAAACTAGGAAATAACAACACAATGTCCCTAAGAAGTGATCTAAAAGATGAAATAAAAAGATATGAATATGAATTCATCAAATCACCCCAAGTTGAATGTTACTCATCCTTGAGAAACATATACCAAATAATACTAACAACATGTCCTCCTCTACTGCATATCACCTCTTGCATCCATGCTACCTTTCATTGCCAAGTGACCCTAATTTTCTGAAATAACAAAACACAATTTTCCATATTCCCTACTCAAAATTGTTTCACAATCTATTTCAAAGTCAAGACCTTCCCACATATTCTTATGATTTCTACATAAGAACATGATTTATTGTTTGATTGGGTTGGGGTTATGTAGATTTCCCTAGGTAGAAAAATGGAGTGAAAGGAGACATAGAAGAAGGTGATCTCTCCTTTTGTTTGACTCGAGATCATTTAGTTTTGCTACAATTATATTGATTGTATCTTTTTGTGTTCTTGTTGGCATCTTTTCTTTATTGGTATGCCCCTATTACATATGAAGGGTATGGAAGATGCGATAGAGGTAAAAAGGGTGTGCCAGCCAGAACTTGGAGTTTGACACTATTTTTAGCTTTGTTGTTTGTTTCTATCGAATGGAGGAGTAAAAAGATGATGGAAGAAATGTAGTAGAGGCTGAACTTGTGCATCTCATATTTTGAATTTAGTACATTGAGAGTATCAAAAAATTAGTTCAATTTTCTAAAAAATATGCAACAATCAAGATATTTCACAAGCTATTACACAATTCAAGTAAAGACACATCACATTTGATTCTGATAGATCCTTGTGGCTTGCCACCTTTTCTAAGGAGCAGTGCTACTCAAAGTCCTAGGTGACTGAAGGAGTTCTAGCGATGGTAGTTCATGAGTTTGTTACAAGACAATTACTTCATTCAAGGAGTTCACTAACAAAACCATGGATATAAGAAACAACTGGGTGACTAGTAAAGGTCATAGCATATGCAAGAAAGGGAAAGAAACTACATGCAAATAAAAATAAAATGTGAATAATTAGAAATAAGGAAAGATAGAGTGGGCGGAATAGGTACATACCACCCACCTCCACCTGAACTTGGAATTTTTCTTGTCCTGAGTAAATTATAAATCAAATACAGAGCGAAGAAATCCTAGATGCTCTTCCATGAGGTCCTCACATCATGAAGAAGGTCCAGCTAAAAGGAATATGAACAAGGGATAACACCTTGTACATGACTCCTCCATAGTGGAATATATACTATGATGGTCATGGCATCTAGAATTGGTTGTCTGGATGCTTGAATTAACATTGCTTTTTCACTCACAGTCCATCCAATAGGATCCATGAAAAAACCTCCCTTAGTATAGGAAGTGTGGTAAAAATGTGAGGATCTAGAAGAAATGGCACAATGTAGTAATGGTGCCGGTCTAGTAGCCTCAATATTTTCTCGTATGTGAATGCTAGAGATAGACTACATTCTTCTGTGGCTAAGGTAGTAAATGAAGAATCTACCACATGTAATGTCAGCTCAGGTGGAGGATCTGGATCTGGTTTCTCCTTATCATATCGATATGAATGCAGTAGGAGTGGTGAGTCATGAGAAGAATAATCTCACTTAAATCATCATTATCAATAATTTTATATGACTCTGCTTCTTCATGAATAAAAATGCAATCAACATTGTGATCAATGGGGGTAGTGGGGTTCATTATTGACTAAACATGTTGCTCTACTACCTCAGTGCAAGTTGTACCCAAGTCACATGTGGGTTCCAAAGAAATTAGTATAGGAATATCTTCACTATAGTTGAACAACGGGGACATGTGAACTTCTTATGGAGGTGGCGGATCCCCACATAGACCAACTATATATGAATAGAAACTAGTTATGGAGGGGTGTAGGGCTCCTGATGAGAAAGTCTCTCTTTATAAGAACTCATCAATCCTTTATGGTAGGGTGGTGATTCATTATCCAGCATAGGCTCAACCAAAGTTGTTTGATCATTATATGAGTCTTAAATTTGAAGATCTACTTCCTCAAACTGTGAGGTTACCACTATATCATGTATTTTTGTTTCAAAATGGAAATGTCTCATCCTAATCTGTGATCCTGACAGTTGACTTCCTTATCTTCTCTAGAAAATTTCCATGTTGAGCCTCAAAAGCCTTAGATTTTAGAAGAGTTGTTCATTTAACTGTGACATACCCACATCTAGCTTCTTGCTTTCAGCTATCTACTTAGCTAATATCCTCTCTGGAGCACCAGATATCTCCTCTTATTGAGGTGAATTATGGTTTTCATAATAAGGTTCTTCATTGTACTCCCCATAATATTGTTGGTCACAACCCCCCTCATTAGGATATTGATTTGTGTAGCATGGTTCCTCATAATAGCCTCCATAAATTTGTGTATTATAACTTGCATCATATTCACAATCATAGGAAATATTGGCATCTCGCTCAATAATGATCTTACAAAGTGTTGTCATAATTTGTGGGGACACAATTTGATAGTCTACTAATGTATAATTGTAATAACCATACAATTGACATTGTTGATAATGTTGCGTTGACCAATGATGTACTGCAGTGTCTCGAGTCTCATGTTTAGTGGACATAGATGCTCTTATCTCTTTTACAAGGTCCATCCTTCGTACAATGAGGGAAAATACATCTAATGGTTGAGTTCTTCCTCATCCATTCTATTTCGATGAGTCCGATTGAGATGATGGAAATTCTTGTCAATCTCCTGATCGAATGCATGTGCTGTAGAATTGACATATTATGACCTTCATATACACCATGGGTAATGGAAAATAGATCATATAATGTCAAGACTCAAGGAAGTATCAGTTCTAGAAGATATAAATGATATCAAATTAAAGAGAAAAAATCCTAATAATTCAAAGCAATGGTGTTTGAATCGTATTCCATTCTCCCTGGCAACACCACCAAAATTTTTGCGAGGTATTTTCACACACAATTCAAAAAAGGAAGAAAATCCCTAGACTTTAATCTTATGAACAACAATCAACTCACCAACAAGTGAACGGGTCAAGTGTAGCAAAGAAAAGGGTCAAGTCCATGAGACAACATGATTAAGAATTGTTTAGAACCTAATATTAAGAAAAATATTCAAATCTGGTTGTTGAGAAAGATTATATCTAAAACTAGAAATAAAGATTGTAGGAGAAAAAATAATTAAATTGAAGAATTAATTCAATTAATAAAATATATTGGAGTCTGGGGCTCATCGCCATAGCCTGCATAGCTATTTTAGTTGGTTTGATTCCTTGCATCAAATAAGCTACATTAGGACCAACCCAATTGTGTCTTGTGGAGCACAATCTCTCAAGAATCAAGCTCCTGACACACCTAAAATCTTAGCATTTATGGATCATTGTCCATTTGTATAGTAGAAATTTATTTGTGATCTCATCTAGAGTTCTGTGTCCATTTTGTGTTCCAACCTTAGGGTCCATGGTCTCTTTACCAAAGTTATAACAAACAAGAAAAATGATGGATCAAATAAAAAATCACGTGCATATATTAAATAAAACACATCTAACAAATAAATATTTAGGAGTCAATATCAATTAGAACAAGATACGCACTATGGGGCTACACCCCATGACCCCATATAATTATCTACTTGCTCGTAGTTAGAATAAACACAAAAGTATAGATACAAAGAGAAGGAGTCGTGTTTCTAGGGGTGTATAGGAAGAATCCAAATATATCTAACTCTATTCTACAATCTAGCAGCAATCTGGTAGTCTCAATGAAGAAGATAAGACTCCTTCTTTCCTTTCTTTTCTCTAAGCACCCTAACAAGGCTCTGAGATGATAGAATATGACCCCTTGAAAGTGGTGGTTGGATTATATATATAATGAAAGATGGGAAGCCTTAAGTTTGTCTTCTGCCAATGCAAAGAGTTATTGAGAGAGGGCAGTGGCTTAATAATGCCAATCAACAACAACCATTTCATTTCCATGGAGAGTCCATCACAAAGATTTTTTTGACAGTTTTACTATAGAGATCATTATGGAGAGAGAAAGATAGTTGTTGCTAATATTGATTATTATAATTCATGGCTGTAATTAATATCATATGCTTGACTTTTGTATCATGAGCATATGGAGAAATAATGGTGAGACACCCTCTGAATTGTGGTAAGAAAATAGCTTTAATTACATGCACCTTCCATACAAAAGTTCATGGTCCTAGCTTGTTGCTTTTATTGGACAACTAATATCACTTCCTTGAATTATTTAATCACTTGCTGAACCTTTTAAACATAAGGGAAACTCAATGCTTACTTGTCTTCGTGCCCAGTCAAAGGAGTAATCTTTTACAATTTTAATTGATTTCCCCAGTAGCTAATGGGGAATGTTATTGCATTATATTTATTTTAATTATTTTGTTCACTCAACTTCTTTGACTCCATCATAATTAACACATTTAAAAGGATCAATTGACTAATCAATAAATAGTCCTTAACTCCTTTACTTGAGATTTTTGTTATAGGAGTTTCTAACGAATCTCGGTCCAGCCCAAGGTTACAAAGATGTCCAAATATATATTATTCCCATAGGTAATGAAATTCCCTTTCTCATACATATTTAAACATTAAATGCTTAGCTAATATGCAAAATATATGGTCGTTTGGGTGCAACATTTATCTTAGGCACCGTTATATAAGATCTAAATGATAGTTGACTGATTGGAAAATCTAGTCGGACATTTATAAAATTTAGTCAAGTGATTAGAAAATCCAAAATATGTTTTTCCTCTATATAATAAAATTCCTTTTCCAAGTCATATTTAACATTAAATATAGAGTTCAGAAGCAAAAGATATGTCTATTCTGGTGTTGTATATATCTGTCACTGCCAAAAGATCTACATGTGAGTTGACTAAGTGGGAAGACAATCGACCGGTTGGATAACCAGTCGACCGATTGAAAATTATGGGAGTCTAAGATATGCCACTACTACAGAAATAGCCTTTGGCGTCGGTTTTTTAACCCCCTTTGGCGACGGTTTTCAAGCGACACCTATGTGGGCGTCGCTAAAGGTCAAACTCTTCGGCATAGGTTTTATAACTGACGCCTATATGATCTATCGGCGTCGGTTATATATAGTTGGCCGACGTCTATAGGGTTCGCGCCACAAAAAAGGGCACCACCTAGGACACTTTCGGCGTCGGTTAACAACTGAACACCCGACGCCATACTCCCAGACGACACGGCCGTGCTTCGCTGTACGGCTGTGTTTAGTACTATAGGCGTCAGTTTTATACTAATAAGCAACGCCTTTTCCACCACGGCCGTGCTTTCCTGCATGGTCGGGTTGTTTGTCGCATTCGGCGTCGGTTTTTATCCAATAACCGACGTTGTAGGCCGTAGGCGTCGGTGTTCTATAAATAACTGATGCCTATACTTTAATTTTTTTTTCTTATCAGTTTGCAGGCCGACTGGGGCTGGTCAGCAGGATGAGAACCTGCAGTTCAGTTTCCTGAACTACAGGTTTACGACATCCATTGATATCGGCCTACAAACATGCCACAAACCTACAAAATTAACAAATATTTTTTCACACAAGTAGATACATTCAGACATCAATTTAATTTCACATTCACACATGTAGAAACATTCAAATACATGTATAAACATTCAGAAATATTTATTTACAAAATATCATTCAGGATCGCTATCAGCATCCCAATTATATCTTACAATCGCCACTGCTTGTATGGCTTTTGCCCATTCTTCTCTTACTTCATTTAATGCTTCCATCGTATATGGAGCATTTACATTTTTTAAGCATTTACCTATAGTGTGGTCAGTTTTAAACACCTGCAAAGAGAATGATGTATATATATAAGTAATAATATAAAAATAAGATTGATATATTTCATAATAACTAATGAGACTATATATAATACCTCATGTATGGTATTAATATCCAATGCGGCATGTCGGATAATCATATGCATAAATCGCATCACATAGTATGCGCATGCCCAGCCGTTGTCTTGTGTAGCACACTATAAATTGAAACATACAAAATATTAAAAAATACAACTAAGCACAGTTCACATAAATAATATATATATTAGAGTCGGGAACTTACTTTTACGTTCTCCCAAATTATTGGCTGGTTCTTTCTCTTTGGTACATTTCCTCTAGCATTTTTGAATGCATCTAAATCCCTACATGTTAATGTAATACAGTAAATTGCATAATTAAATAATAATGTAATAACATATGTTAACGGATATAAAAATGAAATATTTCTCACCAGAATAATGGCATTCTCAACATGTGTCCAATTTTAGTGTTCAATGTACTTCCCGCAGGATCTAGATAATAAACAGTGAACGTCCCGGGGATAATAACTAGTAACTCCCAATGTCTAGCGCTATAGGTAAAAAAGTTAAAAATTAATAACTCAAAATGCACAATAAAAATGGAATTTTCTTAAGTCCAAATTATAAATAAAGTAAACTTACTTGACATTGAATGGAGCTATTATTATTGTCTTGTTTTGCTGACTGAAAATTTTAAAAGCATCTATACAATATTGTTGAACACTATCAGGGTCTTTAGCTACCATACTAATCAATGATGGAATCAAAAATCCCACATGATCAAATGCAAATTGTTTGCATTGATCTTTGACTAAGTAGCTGCAAAACATGTATTACGTACGCATTAATATATAAGAAACCAAATCACCGGGTCTTACAGAAGGTATATGGATGTATAAACAAGATCTCACCTTATCCATGTCTCTATCATTGATGTATTCAGCCAATCATACATAAACAGCTCAATAATATCTTGTATAAATAAAGAGCTATCGTATGATTGACCTGCATAATCTGCTTCTAAAGAAACAACTATAGGGCAATGTATATTATGTGCCCGTAGCCAACATGCCATTCCCCTACAAGCAGGACCTAACGTGCATTTTAGGTCAGTTGGAACCCAACTTGGTAAAGCAGGAAGTGGAGGTGGAGGCCTAGGTGCTCTGGGTGTCTTCTTTTTAACCTGTATATATAATTTCAGATCAGTTGACCTCATATATACAGATTAACAATCTAAAGTAATGCAAATTTATCTTACAATTTCAGTAGTGTAGACGACATCTGCTTTGGGCCACAATATCACCCCGCCTTCTGCCTCACCAAGTGTATCAATATCTGGGTGGGCATATGGCAATGCAGCTTCCCTCCAATCGGGTAATACACATATCGGGCTCACATGAACGTAGCCCTACGGCATTGGAGTCCCATGAAACGTTGCCCCAGGAAGGGATGGGTAAGCCCGCGCCTCTACAACAACATAGTCTTGCATTCTTAAGCGGAATGGCTTCAATGCCTACAAATTTACGTAAAGAATGTTATACATATATACATATCATCTTGAAAACATATCATCTTGAAAAGACTAGCTACAATGTCATAAACAATACTTACAAGAGACGTGCTAGGCGATGGGTCTCCAGGATTACTCGCAGTCTGTGCATCAGAAGAAGAGTGGGTCGCCATAGGCTGATTAGAAGCCTGAGATGCCTGCCACCGCACTATTTCTTCCTTGACCTTCTCAGCAACTATATCATTGACCTTCTTAGCAACTATATCCTCAACTCTCTTATTCTCCTATACATGGATAAAAGAAACATTAGCTTCTTATTATTGAATTGCCTTTTGTAGTAACATTCTAAAAAAAGAATAGGTTACCTCTTCTTGTGAAAGTCCCGCTCTGGGTTTGCGCTGGGATGGCCCAAAGAATGCTTTGATGCCCACACCAGCGCCTGCACCCCTAACACGTCCAGGATGCTCTGGGTTACCCAGAGCAACTGTCAATTCATCCCTTGTGCCCTGAGGGATGAATGTGCCTTGTTTCCTCTGCTCATGCAGCTCCCGCTAATCACCATCAACACACATGATTAGTTAACACCACAAATAATCATTATTCAAACGATTGCTCTAAGAGTTGTATTTCACCATTTTCACAGCCGCCTCAGTAGTTACGGGCTTCTTTATTTCACCCTTCTTGTTTTGCCTCCCATCTATCTAGATATTATAGCGAGGCATGGGTGTGGCAGACTCCTGAGTAGCAGTAGACTCCTGAGTAGCCGTAGACTCCTCCTGTAGTCTTTGGTGAACGCTTGCATAGCCCTTTGGACCCATAGTGTGGTCATGCACATTCAGTGCACGCCTTGCTTTTTGCGCGTCACTGAGGGCCTAGTTAGTATGCACATTAATGATTTGGTTAGTAGCACTAAATGTTAATCTTGAATAGGTGAATACAACGTATATTAATTAAATTGGGAGTGACGCCTAATACCTTGAATTCTTCAGATTTTCTTGAAGCAACAAAATTGTCCCAATCTTCTTTGTCTAAGAAGTTCCACTGCTCAAGGGCTGACTTCTTCTTCTTATCACCATCTTTTATGTATTCTCTGTTCAAATTTGTCCTATATTTCCTAAGCATTTTTCCAGTGCGTAGCATCAAACTTTTACGATGCAGCTTCTCATCCAATGCAAATAGATTCTGTAAAATAGAATTCTTATTAACTAGTATCCAAAAATAGAATTGCAAATAATATAATTTGTAATCTATAAAATAGAATTGCAAATAATAATAACTCACACATAAATCCTTCCATATCAAGTCTTTCTTTGCCTGAGGAACTTTATGCCAATTATCATACTTAACACCACAATGGCTTCGAGTGACACACCCAAGATAGTTTACAAAATTATTGCGGTTCACTCCAATTGCATTTCCTCTATTATCAAACTCAACAACCAATTTGGATCCACTGCCACTCAGCGCTATTAACTTCTTCAACAGAGTGATGCCCCTTTTCTTGTTAAGTGTTTGGTGTTGTGCATCAAGTTGCTCCAATGCTTCAGTGGGTACATGTGCATCATCAACCTAAAATTTGACAAAAATAAACACACATAATTAGCACAATATAGAAATATGGGATATAAGACATAACTAGAAGATAATGGATTTTATAGAAATACAGGATATGATTTTTAGAACTTACATTGGTATCCTCTCCATGCTCGTCATGGACAGCATGCTCATCATGGACTTCATGCTCATCATGGACATCATGCTCATCATGGTCAGCCATCTGAAAATGTCATTAAAAAGGCAGACATTTAGCATTTGTATTAACTAGAAAAAGGCAAACATTTAGCATTTGTATTAACTAGAAAAAGGAAAATATTTAGCATTTGTATTAACTAGAAAAAGACAAACATTTAGCATTTGTATTAACTAGAAGATAATGAAAAATCAAATCTGAAAATGATATTGATATTAAAAAAACAAACATTTAGCTTCAATAAAAAAATATAAACATACATGCCTCTAAAATTGTGATCTTTTATCAATAAAAAAATATAAACATACATGTCTTGGCCAACAAACACATGTGATGTCATTCTTATATATAATAAATGTGTACCACCTATCACATCCTTGAACACCTAGTCTCACTAGTAAGTGTATAGTGTGTATTGGGTTTTCAAGAAAATTTCGGTAATATTTCCCCGCTGTTCTCTAAGTACATATGTACTTAGAGAACAAACGGGGAAATGCTACCGAAATTTTTTCGAAAACCCAATACACATTATGCACTTCATCCTAAGTGAGATTAGGTGTTCAAGAACAGTCCCAAACTGGGGACTATCCAAGATTTACTCCTAATGAGTAAATCTTGGATGGGTTTCTAGGCCAACAAACACATGTGATGTCATTCTTATATATAATAAATGTGTACCACCTATCCCATCCTTGAACACCTAATCTCACTAGTAAGTGTATAATGTGTATTGGGTTTTCAAGAAAATTTCGGCAGCATTTCCCCGCTGTTCTCTAAGTACATATGTACTTAGAGAACAAACGGGGAAATGTTGTCGAAATTTTCTCGAAAACCCAATACACATTATACACTTTAAGTGAGATTAGGTGTTCAAGAACAGTCCCAAACTGAGGACTATCCAAGATTTACTCCTAATGAGTAAATCTTGGATGGGTTTCTAGGCCAACAAACACAATAATAGATATGTACATGTTAGGGTTTCATCACGATTAATGTTAGGGTTTCATCACAATTGATGTTAGGGTTTAATCAAATCAAATTAGGATGCTACAATTGACAAGTTTAAATCTTATTTCAACATGCATCGAAATTTACTGAATTAGGCCAAACATTACGATTAGAAGCACAAATATATGACAAATATATGCAAGCAACAAACCATTATATGGAACTAATCCTACATTATACACATACTTTTCCTGAGTAAGATAATATGCACTTCATTGAATTATTAATATCTGAATATATATAAGTTGTTTCTACCTACTTTGATGGGATTTTATAACATTCGAGTCTTCCATTTAAGGCATTAGATGCATATATTGCAGTTAATTGTGTTGAGATAAGAATCCCATGTGATACACACGATTGAGAATATTTCACCATACTAGGAAAATACTATAGCATGTCCTCTCTAAATCTAGGTTCAGCATATACATCCAAATTAAATACACAACTAGATATTCATTTAGGTGTTAGACATTCATTTAGGTGTTCCTGATAACTCGCAGGTATGCACAACTACACAACTGTGGCAGAGAAGTACTGGAGGAAGCATACGTTTCGGTAGCAGCGGCAGACAAGTAGGTGAGCAACAACAACTGACCTCCCAGCAGTGGTGGCGGTGACCAGCGAGCTCCAGGCGGTAGGGCAGGCAGGTGCAGCGGTGGCCGGTGAGCTCTAGGTGGCAGGGCAGATAGACCAAGGAGTAGCGGCGTCGGCGGCAAGGAGAAGCGACGTCGGCAGGTGGCGGCAAGGAGGAAGGCGACGCGGCGGCGAGCTCCAGGCGGCAGGGCAGGCAGACCAAGGAGCAGCGGCGTCGGAGGCAAGGAGTAGCGGCGTCGGTGGGCGGTGGCAAGGAGGAAGGTGGCACGGCGGCGACGCAAGGAGGAAGGCGGCGGCGACGCAGAGCAGCAGCAGTGCCGTCGACGGCGACGTAGAGCAGCAGTAGCGCCGTCGACGGCGAGGAAGCAGCAGGCACCAGGAGGCGAGCAGCAGCGGGCGATGAAATTCAGAAGACAATGAAACAGAAGAAAGAGGACAGTGGCCGTTCGAGGGTCTATTAAGTTGGTAAAAGGCGTCGGTTATAAAATACAACCGATACCTAATGTCTTCGGCGTCGGTTCTACTTAAATAACCGACGTCCAATTAGATAAAATTTTCCCTAAATAGTATGGCAGGAACCATTATCGGCGTCGGTTATCAACGGATAACCGACACCTAAGCTGGAACTTTTCGCACAATTTTTCATCTTATATAGGCATCGGTTTGTTGGTAAAAACCCGACGCTGTATGTGCCAAATTTTTTTTGCTCAAAAATTGGATTTCGCGGGCGATTTTAGGCGTCAGTTGTTTGTTATGCAGCCGACGCTGAATACAAAGCGGTACCCGTGTCTGGGTGGTGTTCGAATATAGACGCCGGATTTACTAAATAGCCTATGTGTAATGTTATAGGCGGCGGTTTTTGTAAATAATCGATGCCCAGAAAAGCGACATTGAATGTTGTTTCTGTAGTAGTGTGCACTTAAATCCTCCTTCATCTTCTCTGAATATTTTTGGAATTTCTTGATCTTTGGAGTGAATGTGTATAATTGGACCATTTTCCTATAATAAACAAGTAAATCTAATTAAAATGCTAATTTAGGAGACAAAGGCAAACTAAAGTAATTAATCCTAAAACTAGGAAATAACAACAAACGTCCCCAAGAAATGGTCTAAAATATGAGATAAAACAAATAAATATGCATTCATCAGTAAGGGAAATTACTTGCACGACGTATGTTTGCTTATAAAAAATAAAAAATATCTATAATAAATCGATACAGACGTAGAACATGCTCATGAAGATCCAATAATTCCACTCTCCCACACTGACATTCTCGAGAATTTGAGAGGCCTAACTCTGCCTCCGTTCTAGGACTTTAGGATATGAATGTTCAATTGATGAAGCAATATATCTATGTGAAAGAAATTGGATGGGTACCATACATAAAAGCAACAAATATATCTATAAAAATATGACAAATTTGTGGAGCTTTGTTGTCACCATGAAAGTAATTGAAAGATACATAGGTTTCCTCACACTATAAGACTGCATCAATTCACATTTGGATGCATGCTGATAATTTATGATTGATGAAACTAGACAATCACTATTTCCTAGTGCAACTATCAAGGAAGTATGATTATCTAAAATCACTCATGGATATACATGGAAAATGATGAGTTCCCATCTCGGTGTGCAACCTTGGGACCCATACATCCTACCAATAAGAACCCTAGGTTAATTGTGGCCTACATATGTATACCAAATCTTCATATCTTCATTCACCGATGATGTTGTCTCAAGGATACCTAAAAATTATATCAATACTACTATTAGAGATGACACAAACACTAAAAATAAGAGGAGAGGCAAGTTCATGAGGATTTTCGTGAAGCTCGATATAAGAAAACTCTTGATCCTATCTATTGTGTCCAAGGGGATGAATACAAATATAGATATGAAAACCTTCTTGGTATGAATGTATTATGGCCATATAGGATAAAAAGGTGAAGAATTAGGGTAACGATAAAAAATGAGAATGCTACCAAAAAGGTAGTCAAGGTAAGCCAAGACATGGATTCTTAAGTTAGCATAGATCTTAATAATTCCACTATATCTATATCATGAAAAACCCTTCAAATAAGAAGGACAAATGTTGTCAAACAAACCATCAGTGAAAACTAGAAGCAAGTTCATTAATCTAGAACTAGATGGTGTGGAACTTGTCAATATCGTTGACCCACACATAGTGTCTGATCATATTGGAAGAATTGATTGGCATTAGCATAAAGAAAACAACAACTAGAGGAACAACCAACATGGCTCAGAGGAGAATAGACCGCCACTCCAAGATGGACTAGAAACAAAGAACCAAGTAGATGAAAATAGGAAGGAGAAAACTTTGGCTGAAGGCCAAGAGAATGCCCACATAGCTAACATGTAATTGAAAATGAAGCCATGGTGAATCCTAGAGGTAACTCGACGGCTACCCCACCCATGAAGTTTTGCTTCAAAATATCATCTACATCAGTGGATAATGTGGTGCAATCCTCCTTGGCACACAACTTGGGGAACAATTTTGGGGTTCATTTGAGGAACATGGACATCTTGTCCTCAAAGGATTTACTAAGGTAGGGATGTCATTAAGTATAGAAGGAAATCCATCAAGTGTGCACTGAAGAGGAAAAGAAGGACGGGGAGCCTTTGGAGAGACAAAACCAAATGGTTTAATGATCCGTGCATCATGGAATGTACAAGGTATGTGCTCATTGAAAGCACAAAGTATAGTCAAGGACTGTCTAAGTGATTACAAAATTGACATCTCATCCATTGTTGAGCCAACAACTAGTGGTTCACAAGAAGAGAGGATCATAAAATGTTTGGGGTTCAATGATTCACACAGAGTGGAGGAGAATGGATGCTTGGGAGGTATTAGGGTAATGTGGAATAGAAGATTGCGGCACATGGAGGTTCTATCCTCCCACAAATAGTTCATCCATTTGTTGGTAAACAATCATTACCCCCATTACATTTGTTTATGCTTGCACTGAACAAACCAACTGGTTTTTTCTTTGGATTTGTCTTTATACTATTGATTCTTCTTCACAACTAACATGAATGGTTCTTGGATACTTTAATGTGGTGTTAAGTATATCTAAGAAGATTGGAAGTGACATAATTAACTTTAGTAGAAGTAGATAATTATCATAGGCTCTTCGAAGGCAAGTTTAGAGGAATTATGGACCGTTGGGCCCAAAATGAATTTCCGTAAGGGTATTCTCCATTAGAGGTTATATTGCATGATAACTATTCATGAATATTTGGAAACTCCCCCAAGTACCTTAGTTGAAGTTCTACCAAGATACTCATTTGATCATGCATTGATCATAGTCAGAACAACAATGTCAAATTGTACTTGGATATTCAAAATCAAAACAAATGTCAACCAGAATAAAAGAGCAGCCTTTAATGATTTTCTAGTAAGATCATGGGATGACTCAACTAAATTTAAATAAGTTTTAAACAAGTTTATAAACAAGGATGTGATCTGGAATAAATAAGGAAGGAAGAAGGAATACAAAAAGGACAGTCTTAGGATCACTATTCGGTGGATAGAGATAACTAGACAACTCCTATTCTAGAGAACTGGATGATCAAATATCATCTATCCGGGCACCATACACTCTCATAATAAACAATGAAGAGGTATAATGAAAAAAATAGCTTGTTGTGATTAGATGAGGCTAGGTATCCCAAAAACATTTGAAATATAGTCACAGCAAAGAGGTAGCATAACTACATCTAAACTCAAAGGTGATAATGGTGAATTGGATGAGGGAAACTAGCTCAAAGTATTGATTTTGAATCATTTCTCAATCATGTTTCAAGAACCCACATGAGTGGAGCATACAACCTATAATGTAATTTCATGTGCATTTATTTTTATCTATCATAAATGTGACAATTCACCATGTTAGAATTCTAGATGACGAAAGTCACACCACATAAATAAAAATGGATGCTAATAAACCCACAAAGCCTTGTGGTATTGATGTCAGTTCCTTACGAAGGAACTAGGGACATATCAAGGAGTATTTATACCTAATGGTTGTCAAGTTCTATGTAGGAAAAAGTATTTCCAACTCCATGGAAAATCCAATGATTGTGCTCATCCCCAAAACCATCACCCAAGAGAATTTGAAATAGTTGACAAAAATTACCCTTAACAATGTCAGTGTCAAATTAATATCCAAAATTGTATTGGACCCTATAAACCATTTTTGTATAGATGGATATATCTACATAAAATTAGTTTCATACCTGGCGTTAAATCATTGTAAACATAATATTGTTCCTGGAAGTAAAACACCTAACGATAGTAAAAGTTGGATGCTTGAGGAATACATATATAAAGCTTGATCTTTATGAATCCTACAATATAATGAGTTGTTATTTCATCCTTGACACACTCAGAAGAGGAAATACTACGGAGAACTTGATTCGACTTATCATGAGCATCATGGCATCATGGGAAACCTCTATTGCTTGTGGTAGATAATTATTGCCTTTCTCAAAGCTTCTATAGGAGTTAGGCAGGGATATCCTCTGTCACCCTATATATGTTTACTATGTCTCAATCATTTAAGCCTAGATATTTCTAAAGAAGAGCACACTGGGAGAAGGAAACCTCTTAAGATGATAAGGCAAGGGCTGACCTTCACTCACCTCTGCTTCACAAAAATATTTTTTATGGTGAAACATGTGCAAAACAAGAAAGTTTGATGATGAAATGACAAAGATTTTGAAATTGTTGTAGGACATTTTCTAGTAAAAGAGAAATATGTGGTGTTTTTCTCCAAGACTATAAAATTATGTTTAGTAGGAGGACCACTAGAAGTTTGGGGATTCTACACACAGATAACTTCAGGAAACATCAGGGTGTTCTTATCTTACATAAAAGATCTACTAAAGCTATATACCTCAATATGATTAGTGCCATCGAGGCGAAGATCTCATCTTGGGTCGATCAATACTATTCTTTATAGGGAGAGTAATCATAATCCATACTCTGTGCTATGCCTACATAATATTCCATACTCTGTGCTAGACCTACATATATTATGCAAACAACTCACTTACCTAATTTGGGTTGTCACCATATTGATGAAGAGTTCGGTACCAAAAAATTGGGTCTATGGTTGACACCAAATCTCAATGGGGTATCAAATTAATATAGGAGTGGCTCAACATAGAAACTTACTCCTCAATTATCAACATGTGCCTACCCACTACCCAACGTGGTAAAGACACTTGATTTTCTTGGAAGAATGCAACATCAAGTTCAATACAAAGGCTATATATCAAGAATTTTGAAGAGGGACAAGGATGTTGGACAAAGAAATTGAAGCTTAAATTACCTTAACACACAAAATTCTTATTATGGTAGGCCCTCTATGGCAAACACCAACTGTAATACATTTTTCAGAAGATTTGCATCAAACTCAATGTGTTTGCATTATGGTTGTTTAAGTGAATCAACCATGTATGCTATTAGGGAGTACATATTTTCTTAAGAGGTGTGGACCAATCTTTAGGTGACATTCAACATGTACTTTGATAACAAAGGGAAATGAACAAATGGTTTTCCTATTATATGAAAAAAAAATTAACTTAGTGCAACACATATGGTTTGCAATGATCATCTGTAAGATTTGGAAGCTAAGAAATAACCATATCTTCAACAAAAAGATGGTCATCATTCCATAGGCAACCCACACCATCCTGTAACATTAGACTATTCAAGATAGTCTTCACAAACACCACTAAAGGAAACATGATCACTACAAAATCGAATATGTAGTAGATTCCACTACCAAGGGAAGATGAACAATATTAATTCTTTTATGTGGATGTCATCAAATGAAAACAAAAACCAAATACCAGTTTTGTTGTCAGAGACCATATGTGGAATTGGCTTATTGGCAGCTACAAATATTTTATAGGCACATACATTCCCAAAATAAATATTATGACCATAAGAGAGGCTTGGATTCATTGCCAACTTTTGAGGAAAATATACTCATCGAGTCATACAACACTACTGCATGCAAGATAATGACTGGAGAAGAGGAGACACCCCAAAAGTATGTTTTGATTATCCAATGGTTTTGTAGACTTATTAGCACAAGAACTAGCATCAAAGCCGCCCACACCAAGAGAAACCATAATAGGATAGCTAAAATCATAGGTAAATAGGCATACAAACATGATATGTATGAATTTAGATGGAGCAATTGTGCTAAATTTTCTTTTGATCTCTTTAGAAAAGAATGAGTGCAACAACATTCCATTCTGTTATGTTCACCTCTTCTATCATGTACCAGAGGACATGATGCATAACACTACCTTTTGGGAATTTGAAAAGAAAACATAGTTCATTTTTTCCTATCTTTATTAAATGATTCACATAAACCACTGATATCATAAATTTCTATAGTACTGACATTGTTTATAAAAGACACTTTCCCAAATTTGTAGTATTGATGTCCTTGATAGCTAGTTATCTATTATGAAATCTTCCTTTTAAACAAACTTGGATCCATGCATATGTAATCGTTCTTTCGCATACACTTGTATTTTTTTATTATTGGTCACTGTGATTCATCATTCTCTCCATTTATCATTTTCCTTCATTACTCTATTAATTGTACGAATCTATATATCGACATTTTTATTTTAGGTACATGTCTTATTAAGTTACTAAATGAAATAAAAATATTTTCCATTTATATGGAAAAAATAAGTACAATAAACTTGAGGATAATAAAACTACTAATATAGAAGTTACATGATGGTAGAAAGTAAGACATCTCAAATTTAGACACTTATACTTTCACATAATAGTTTTATAGAATGTCTATCTATTTCTTACTTGAAGAATGTTGTGTGGAAATGTCCACTGGTGTTCCAAGTAACCTTACTTCACCATAAAACAAATCCTAGATTATTTATAAACCTTTATCATAATGTATCGATATGGATAGTTTGTTAAAATAGACTAAGGGGGATTGATTGGGAAAAGAGTCTAAAATTAGGGAAATCTCGAAGGAAGATGGTGATGAAATTGAGTAAGAATTATATAAGTAGAATTTAGAAGTAACAAGACAATTGTGAGATTTACTTTGATAAGAATATTTTCTTTGTATGCATGTGTGGTTCATATAAGGTTAGTTTTGTAAATTAAATGGATAGTATCCATGACTTGCAATTAATATTTTTTATTAATTTATATAGTCAAAATATGTATCTTCATAATATGTTTATACAAGTAATTTTTTTAAAGAAAATATAATTCCGTTAGTGAAATTGAATCATGGCAAATAAATGGGAATGGGAAAACACTATGTTGACGATTATATCTTCATAAATTACAAAATAAAGAAAAATAATATGAAACATATTCATATATGAGTGGGACCTTCTTTTCTATATCATTTTTTATCTATCATATTGTAAACCAAGTTAAGTTAAATCCAACTCGCAACAAGGACACACTATAATGTGTAAAGTAGACACAAACCCCTAGGCTCTAGAGACTTCAATAGAAATATTTAAAATTAAGGATTTACCTAAAAGTTTGTGAAATTGTGTTTGTTATTTGAGATGTGACTTAAATAGATGACACATGTTTCAAGAATTTCTAAATGTAAAATCTAAAAGGATTTGGTTAATACACAAGAATGTAGAGAAAAATCATGTCCATAAGATGATCGATCATTGTCCAAGGAACACCATCTAACAAGATGTAGGGTAGGTCCATGTGGTGCACACATTGATCAATGTGGCTCCAAATTAATGGATGTGGCTTGATGCAAACAATTGATGTATTTGTCAAAAAATTCATGACAATATCAGAAGAAGGGTATAATGGGTGTCTTTGACAAAAATATAATGAAACTCTCAAATGAACTTTCAACTATTTATACCCATTTTTCTCCTTTGTCCATCTTGATAACCCATGGATGTTTGTAGTCAAAACTATAGTTTATATTAAGACATTTCATGAAAAATCATTTTTCATTGAACCCCAAATCATTTGCTAAATTGGTTTTTCCTTTTGGATCAAATTCAAACTTAAAAGACAAACTAGTTGTATCCTTCATGTCATTCTTTATTTTGGCATCAAAATTGGTGATCCTAGTGAGTTTAAACCCATTTGGAGCTAGGGGTGTGGGGGAGAAGGCGGGGACGCAGGTGATGCCAAAGAGACAAGTCCCTAGGACGATTGAGAAAACTAAGAACAATAGAAGCAAATGCATGCGATGAAAGTTAGTGATCCTATCATCAATGCTAATATCTCTGGAAGACCTGGTGCATAGGTGGAGGGACTCTCCATACCACAAATAAGTTTTGAGTTTTGATTTTTAGGAATGAGAGGGAGTCAGGATAAGATTTTAACCCTAGAAGGCCAACAAGGCGATGGTAATCATTAGGAGGTATGCATTTGCGTATCTGCTAACCATGACGATATAGAAAGGAGAATGGATTTGAACACAAAAACGTTTCCTGCTAAGGTGATTGAACAACCAATATCATTTAGCAGTGCGGTTACTGGGAATAGTGGTCCCAACAGTTCTACAACTTTCTTGAAAAAACTTTTTGAGGAAGGACTTGCAGAGACAGATGTAACTTTGAGGGAAACTGATGGTACCCCATCGTTGTCAATCTCATCATAGGTGGAAGAGGCTCTCACCAAACCATGGAAGTATGATGTGGTGGTCAGATTGCTAGGAGATGATATCAGATACATGACACTACACGATAAGCTAAAACCACTGTGCAGGATTATGGGTCGATTCAACATTGTATTAACTAGACATTGGTCATTTTTTAGTCCAGCTTTCTTGTCAACAAGACTATGAAACAACTCTAATTGGAGGTCTGTGGAAGATTTTTAGACTGAATCTTCTGGTCTGGGACAGGTACCCCACATTCAAACTGAAGGATGAAACACCATAGTTAATTGTTTCTTGGGTACGTATTCTCAACCTCCCACTCCACATGTATGTTCCAATGATGTGAGAGTATATCATTTTAGCCCTGGGTCAACCGATTAAAGTAGATACATATACCTCCAATTGATCTTGTAGCAAGTTTACAAGACTAGCATCAGAAGTGGATATAATGTTTTAGTATATCAACTTAGCCCTAGGTCAACCGATTAAAGTATACATACCTCGAATCGGTCTTGTAGCAAGTTTACAAGACTAGAATTGGAAGTGGATACTACCAAACCCTTTGTACCTACCATTCACATCAATGATGTCAAGTATGAAGTTGTCTATGAAGGGTTCCCTTGGGCCTGTGCTAATTGTGGCTGTGAGGGACATAGATCTAAAGAATGCAAAGAGATGGGTTCCATAGAGGTAGAGACAGAAGAGACTGGGAAGAAGCAAGCTAAAGGACAACAAAACTTGAACCAAACTTCAAATGGTTGGCACTGACTTTCCAGTTACTTGGGTAGCAATGATGCGTTGCTAAATACCACTCATTTCTTGTGTACTCATATTCTAGTAATGGACTTCACTATTAACATAACTTGGGACATGTTGTGTCACACACATAGGATGTACATGTAATAGGAGTTTACTCATGGATAAAGGTTTAACTTGGTTTCTAAACTATTTAGTTAATTAACTTAAGCAACACCGTCTGACAGTTGGCTGATAGGCTTGTCTAGTCGACCGATTAGGAATGCGAGTCGATCAACTGGAGTGTCCAATCTACTGACCGGACGATCACTAGCAGTGGATGAAGGAATTTATGTTGACTTCATGGCATGCATTAATTGTCACATTGAAATCAAGTATGTTTTCTAGTAGGAAAACATTCCAATCCATCAACATTATAATCAACCAACCGATGATTCACAATAGCCAAAAATTCATGAAATCAGCCCCATAATGTCCCCAACTTTGTGGAAACCCTACCCATCCATTCATATATAATGGGTGTGGGTGGTGATGGCTCTTAATACTCTTGTACAACAAAACTCCTCATCTCAACATTGTGGTAGTGTGAGAGCTAGAGGAATCTTACAGAGGGGATAAAAGTTGATGCTAGAACATTGACAACATGAAGGGACAACTCCTTTCTCCCAGTTCTATAAGAATGATGTAGAGTTCCTAGTGGTCCATGTAAATTACATATATTTGTATAGGTTGTTTCCATCACACTAGGAGGACATTGCCAAGCACTGTCTGTGGTGTGACACCAAGAGGTCGTTGTTGACTGTTGTCCAGATGCTGCTTGAGAAAGAAGCACAACATTGTAACGATTGTTACTAGACTTGCTCAAGGACCAAGTATATGCTTTGAAACCCTCTTTCCCACTTCATATTGGTTGACGTGATCTTCTGGTTATGGGGAATATGGCTAAAAAATCTTTATTTCTTCTTCCATCTTATTATCATATTTCCCTACATTGGTATTAGAGCCACATTAATTTAATATAATTTAGAATTGAATGGATATGATCGGTTTTTTGTTTTATAATTTATCTTAGTGCATGTGATGCAAATTTTTAAAATGATTAATGTGCATATTCGATGAAATACTACATATGCTAAGGAATGTCTCATAGATCCTATACATATATGATATAATATCTATATGCAATTCATACACATCATGCTAAAATTGTTTCGATGGTGGATGTATGCATGATTATGGCCAATACCCCTTTAGATGTGTGTGCTTGGTCGAATGGTTCAATTCCCATCTTTTAAATTTAGTTTTCATACTGAGCCTCTCTCTCTTTCTTCATATGTAAGTTAATGGTTTCCTTCCTATAACCCCCTCGAATGTAACTTGAGGTCTCACCTTTAATGATGTAATAATTAAATAGGTTTAGATTTAATTTTATATCGACAAAAGAGAAGGCATTCTGCACCAAGCGAGTTGATAGACTAGGAAGTCAAGTCGATCAACCAGAGGACCAAAGAGGCAGCAAACCAGATGAGCCAATTGATCGACTAGAGGCCCAATCAATCAACTAGAGGAGTCCAGACAACTGCTTGAGCAAGGAGCCATTTGATCGATGATAGATTCCAATCCATATTAGTTCGAGAAGTCTCGTCTCATTAGGACTAGGTCATCCAATGACGGTGGAAAGCAAGTAGTTTAATGATTACTGTAGATCTTCATAGACATGCCTATTTCACGAGCCTATCTCTTAGACCCAGATCATTATGCCTTTTGCACGGGTCAAAACTGACCCAACAAGGAATTTCTCTGCCAATGGACCGTTATAATTATGGCCACCATTCACCGTCAGTCGCCACCTATTATCAGGTCACCAACTTCCTTGACCTTCCACCACTGGGTAGGTGCCCCATACATGGTCTTATGATTTTGCAGAGACCTATGTTTTTGGTAAATTATTTCCCTGGCCTGGTCACTATGACCCCCTTCAAAAAAACATCGAATAATAGAAGATCTAGCATGCAGAAAACTACAATCAATAGAAATTTACAAATGAGAAATGCTATAATAAACTCTTTCCCATAAGTCATGCCAGATCAATAAATGTAAAGAGAAAGATTCACAGAAAACTAGATCAACACTTGACTTTGATAGGAGCAAGGAATTCAAGAAAAAAACATAGGTGAACTTATTGTATCGACACATGTTGCTATCTTTCACTGACTCATTTTTTTCACCGGAGGAAGGTGAGGGGGAATGAAATCCATCCCCAGAAACTCAGTTTATTCCCTTTTGTCAAGTATGAATCCACTTCTGCAAACCTGGTTGGATGGTGCTCCTTTACTGAAGGGTTTCTTCATGCCCTTTGAAACCTTGTAGGGTATTCTAATCCAATGGATAAGTCATGAAAAGAGATGCAACAACCTTTGATTGACCAAGTTTCCAATGGTGAAAATCCTTTCCCACTGCCCTCGATGATATACACCAACCTAGCCCATGGATGACCTTCTTTTTTAGTAACCAGACTCCATCCCTCACTTTGACTGTTCACCGTATGTGTATCAGACCCCATACGTCAAAAAAATTCTCCCCATGTCACTCATTCATATGCCATCTCATTGAAAAGTCTGCCAATATTATTGGAGAGAGGCCGCTTCCCATTACTCAAAACCCTATCGTGGCCTACACTACTACAAAAATGACGTATAATGTCACATTTAGAAGCACAGTTGTTTTCCAAAAACCGACGCCTAAATCCTAAAACGTCGGTTGAAAACACAAACTGAGGTCTATATGTGAAGACCGACCGATTTTCATAAGACATGGGTATCACTTTCTATTTAGCGTCGGTTGCAAAATAAGAAACTCACATCTAAAATCACTCACCAAATATAATTTTTTCAGTGCAAAAAAATTACCTCCAAAATTTCACATACGGCGTCAGTTGTTGACCAAGTAACCGTCGACTAAATATTTTTCGCGAGACAGAAATCGGTCCCATTTTTTTTCCGTCAATTTTCTTGCAATGACCGACGTAGATGTGTGTTCGCGCGCTGTCCCCACGAAAAATTTTACCCTCAAAATTGCCCATTTGGCATTGGTTTTATATAGAAACCGACGACTATGGTCGTAATTCAAGAACATTTTTTTGTCAGCATATGTAGATAGGCGTCGGTTGTTGAGTTGAAACCGACGACTATGATTGAACATAGGTGTCAATTATTTTGTGGTGAACGACATCTAATGGTATTAAGCATTGGTTTTTTATAATAACCGACGTCTATAGTTAACTTAATAGCACCTTCACAAACCAGACGCTTCCCCTTTCACTGTTTCATTCATTCCTGATTTCAAGTTTAGGGTCTAGCAATACCTCTCTGCTACTGCTTTTCTCCGCCGCTGCTGCTCTTCTCCGCTACTACTCTTCTCCGTCGCCAGTCCTCCTCTCCGCCGCTTCTCTTCTTCGCCGCTATTGCTCTTCTGCCATACTGCTTCCCCTACTACTCCCCCTACTACTCGCCATCGCTGCTACCGCTATCGCCGCCACTGCCACGACAAGTACTCTTCTCCACACCGGCTTGCTCCTCTTCTTCCTCCACTCTTCAACATGCCCAAGTCCCAGTCCCAACTCCAGCTCTACGGCGAGTCCATCTACGCCCTCAAAACACGAGCAAGTGTCACACCACCCGCCGGTATCGGCTCTGCACGCGATCGATCAGGCCTGAGGGGTGGAGATGGTGTTGTGAAATCATAGGTTGGATGGATGAAAATGAAGGCCGGTAGCATGGCCGTGGTGGCTGATTTTGTTAAAACTTCTAGATTCCCCCTAATTAATACATTATAACATAATTGAATCATACATTTGTGTTGTTGTAGGTGTTGTTGACTTGCTGTTGATTTACATATATTTCTTCTCCAACCTTCAAGTGAGGTATAATATTCTCACTCTCCCAATGTGACATTAGGCTTCATTATGATTCAAATCTGATATATGGAATCATGGTTTATTTACGGTTTAGTATTTACTGACAAGCATGTTTAAATGATGTTACAAAAACTTAGGATATTAATGATAAAAATATGGTTGTAGGTATAAGAATGACAACATACATGTATTTGTTGGCCTAGAAATCTGTCCAAGATTTACTCATTAGGAGTAAATCTTGGATAGTCCCTAGTTTGGGACTGTTATTGAATACTTGAATCTCACTTAGGATGTAAGTGTATAATGTATATTGAGTTTTCAAGAAAATTTCGGTAGTATTTCCCCATTTGTTCTCTAAGTACATATGTACTTGGAGAACAGCGGGGAAATGCTGTCGAAAGTTTCTTGGAAACCCAATACACATTATACACTTACTAGTGAGATTAGGTGTTCAAGAATGGTATAGGTGGTACACATTTATTATATATAAGACCTTAAACCCTAAACTTTTAACCATAAACCCTAATATTTTAACCCTAGATCCTAATCTTTTAACCCTAAAACCTAATATATACTTGTTTTCTCTTTGATCATAGAATGGATAGATCATGGATGTCCATTCCAAATCACTACACCCATAGTTTATTTCTGGTCTTGATCAGTTTATTAGATTTTATGAGGAACATAGGAAACAACCTGGAGATAGGTTCTACTGTCCATGTAGGCATTGCGGTAACAAATTAAAAGTCAGCACTGGTGATGAAATCAAAAGTCATGTCATGTGTAAAGGGATTGTACAAGGCTATACAGAATGACACTGGCATGGAGAGATTTCAAACCTGAAATTAGTGGATGTCAATAGCAGTGCTTGTGTGGAAGAAGAAATTGCCCCTGATGACGTAAATGTGAACGAACCAGTTCCATTAGACATCGTTGATGCGATGCTGGATAGTTGTGAGGTACAACACACCGATCCACCTCCCATGTTTAGAAACATTGTGCATGATGCTGAGATACCATTATACACAGGTTGTACTAAGCTTATGAAGCTTAACGCTATGTTGAGATTGTATAAGCTGAAAGCTAACAATAGATGGAGCAAAAAAAGCTTCACGTCATTATTGTCTTTGTTGAAAGAAATTCATCTTGAAGGAAACGAGCTGCCAATCTCAACACACCAATTAAAAAAATTGTTGTACCCATTGGGAATAGAGGCCAAGAAGATACACACATGCCTAAATGATTGTGTATTATTTCAAAAGGACTATGTGGATTTGAAAGATTGTCCAAAATGTGGTGCGTCAAGGTATAAATTGACGACTTTGGGGGAGTCCAAAACTAGTTCTCCTGCCAAGGTGATGTGGTATCTACCTATAATATCACAGTTTCAATGCTTGTTTGCCAATCCGATAGATGTGAAGAATTTGAGGTGGCATGTAGATGTTAAGAAAAATAATAAAGGGATCCTACGACATGCGTTTGATTCCCCACAATGGAAGAAGATTGATTTATTATACCCTAAATTTGGTGAAGAAGTCAGGAATCTAAGACTTGGGCTTTGTACAGATGGGATGAATCTGTATGGGACATTGAGAAGCCAGCATAGCAATTGGCCAGTTATGCTTGTTATATACAATCTTCCTCCCTGGTTGTGTATGAAAAATAAGTACGTTATGCTGTCATTGTTGATATCAGGCCCTAAACAACATAGAAATGATATCAACATTTATCTTGAACCTCTGAATGATGAATTAAAGAAACTCTGGGGTGAAGGTGTGATGACCTATGATGCTTCATGAAGAGAGACATTTTGTTTGCACACTATGTTGTTTTGCATTGTTAATGACTTTCCAGCATATGGGAATTTGTCTGGATATAGTGTCAAAGGATCTAAAGCATGTCCTATATGTGAAGATAACACATATTCAATACGACTAAAACATGGTTGCAAGACTGTATATCTTGGTCATTGAAGGTTTCTTCCAAAATTCCATCTGTATCGTAGGTTTCGCAAAGCATTCAATGGATGAAATGACAAATGGAGTGCACCTAAACCTATACCAGTGGAGGTTGTTTATGAAATAGTAAAAGACTTTGTCAATGAATTTGGTAAGAGATCACAATGTACCATGGCCACATGGAGTGACAAATCTTTATTCAAGAAGAAGTCAATATTTTGGGATCTTCCTTATTGGAGTTTTGGCAGTCAGGCATTGTATCGATGTCATGCACGTTGAGAAAACATTATGTGATAGCATCATTGGTACTCTGTTGAATATACCAGGGAAGACTAAAGATGGGATAAAATCCATAATGGACCTACGTGAAATGGGAATAAGGACAAAATTAACAGTAGTAGTTAGTAGCGATCAGAGAACATACTTACATCCTGCTTGTTACATGTTGTCTAGAAAGGAGAAGAAAGCTTTTTGTGAATTCTTGGTAAATGTTAAGGTGTCACAGGGTTACTCATCCAACATCCGTAGATTGGTATCAATGAAAGATCTAAAGTTGATAGGTCTTAAATCTCATGATTGTCACACTCTAATGCAACAAATATTGCTTGTGGCAATTCGATCTATATTGTCGAAGCATGTAAGGTTTGCAATCACTAGACTTTGTTTCTTTTTCAACAGTCTATACAACAAAGTTATTGACCCTGACACTCTCGATAAATTGCAAAGAGAAGTGATTTTTACCCTATGTCAGCTTGAGATGTATTTTCCTCCTTCGTTCTTTGATATCATGGTACATCTTGTTGTCCACTTGACTAGGGAAGTGAAAATGTTGGGACCAATTTTCTTGCATTGGATGTATCCCTTTGAATGATACATGAATATTTTTAAAGGTGATGTTCAAAACTGTTATCGGCCTGAAGGGAGTATTATTGAGGGTTATGTAGTAAGAGAGGTTATGGATTTTTGTAATGACTTTCTGAATGGTAATGACACTCCTATTAATGACAAGAATATTGAGGAGTATTCCAGCAAAGGAATTTTGGGATCACAGATGAAAGTAATCATCCGTGAGTATTTGGAACAAGGTCACTTGTATATTTTACACAACATCGACGAAGTGAGTGTTTATATCGAGGAACATACCAATTTCATCAAGAGACAATATCCTCGAGCCAATTCAATGTGGCTTGCTAGAGAGCATAACAAGACATTTATTAAGTGGTTTGAAGATAAAGTCTTATATCAAATATCTCAAACACCAAATAATCTTACTGAAAGTATCAAATGCCTCACCTTTAAACCAAAATTGAATGTTATGTCTTATGAAGGGTTTGACATGAATGGATTCTCATATTACATAAAGCGTCAAGATGATAAGAGTGTCATCCAAAATAGTGGGGTCACCCTTCAAGTGTCTTCATTGTTTTTTGCAAGTGTAAAGGATAACTCCATGTTAAGCTAAAATGTCATATTACGGTGTCATTGAAGACATATGGGAGTTTGACTACGTAGATTTCAGAATTCTGCTCTTTCAATGTAATTGGGTTGATAACACCAAAGGAGTTATAGTGGATGAATTGGGTTTCACATTAGTGAACTTTGAAAAGATTGGCAAGAAGGGTGAACCATTCATATTGGCATCACAGGAGAAACACGTATTTTATATCGATGAGCCTATAAATGATAAATGGTCGGTTGTTCTTCATGATAAAAGACAGTTCATTGAAGATCCTATAGATGAAGAAGAGTACTATGATAAGTATGATGACTCCAGTCCATTCTCAGTTGGGTTGCCAACACCACCAAATATTGAAGCTAATGATGACTTGTATGTGCGCGAAGATCACAATGAAGGACTGTTAATTGATAAAATATCGCAATATTAGAGGCATGCATGTTTATATTTTTTATATGTTTTATTTTTCTAAATGTGAACTTTACAATGTTTTATTATCTTCTAGTTATGTCAAATGCTAAATGTTTGATTTTTTAATGACACTTTCATATGGCTGAGCATGAGCATGATGACCGTGATGATGATTACCGTGAGGGTGGGGATATCAATGCGCCTCCTCACAATGTAAGTTTTAAAATTATATCCTATATTTCTATCTATATGTCCATTTATAGTTATATCCTTTAAGTGTGTTTATTTTGTCAAATTTTAGATTGATGATGTACCCCCTGAAGAACTTGGGGCACTTGATGAGAAGCAAAAAAAATTGAAAAAGTGAGGGGCATCACTATGATGAACAAGTTACTACAACAAAGGGGCAATGGACCCAAACTAGTTTTGGATTTTGATCATGCAGGAAATCTAGTTGGAGTGAATTGCAACTCATTTATTTCATATCTTAGGGTTGTTACTCATAGCCATTGTAGTCCTAATGTAGAATCTTGGCATAAAGTTCCTAAGGGGAAGAAAGACTTAGTATGGAAGGAACTATGCGTGAGTTATCATTATTTGCAATTCTATTTTGTAGATTACTAATTTTTTAGGATACTAGTTAATAGCAATTCTATTTTGTAGAGTATATTTGAATTGGATGAAAAACTACATTATAAATGTGTGATGCAACGCTGTGGGAGGGTCCTAAGGAACTATAGGACAAATATCACCCGAGATTACATACGAGATGCTGAGAAGAGGAAGAAGCCAGCCACTGAGCAATGGAGCTACCTGGACCCCAATGACTGGGAGGAGTTTGTTACCAAAAAAAAATTGATGAATTCAAGGTATTAAGCGCCACTCCCAATTTAATTAATATACATTCTTATGTATTCACCTATTCAAGATTAACCTTTAGTGTTACTAACCAAATCAATGTGCTTACTAACAAGGATATCAATGATGCTCAAATAGCAAGGCATGCACTAAATGTGCATGACCACACGATGGGTCCAAAAGGCTATGCAGACATTCACCAAAGACTACATGCTAAGTCTACTGCTCAGTCTGCTGCTACTCAAGTGGTAGGCATTGGGTAAGTTTACTTTTCTTATAATTTGGACTTAATGAAAATTACATTTTTGTTGTAGATTTTGAGTTATTAATTTTTAACTTTCTTACCTCTAGTGGTAGGCATTGAGAGTTACTAGTTATTGTCCCCAATACGTTCACTATTTATTATCTAGATCCTACGGGAAAGGAATTGGACACATTATATGGACACCCAATGAAAATGTCATTATTCACGTGAGAAATATTTCATATTTTTATATCTGTTAACATCTGTTATTACATTACTATTTAATTATGAAATTTAATGTGTTACATTAACATGTAGGGATTTAAGAGAGTTCAAAAAAGATGGAGGAAACATCTCTAACATCTCCAACAAAAAGAAAAATTACTAAATTGGGAGAATGTGAAAGTAATTTCTCGACTCTAATGTATATATTATTTATGTGAACTGTGCTTGTTTGTATTTTTGAACATTTTATATGTTTCAGTTTATAGTGTGCTAAACAAGACAACGGATGGGCATGTGCATACTATGCAATGCGATATACAGACCTAATTATCAAACATACTGCAATAGAAATCGATACCATACAACATGTATTATATATAGTCTCATTAGATAATATGAAATATATCAATTTTATTATATATTATTATTATATATATACGTCATTCTCTTTGCAAGTGTTTAAAACCAGTGACTTCACTACATGTGAAAGGTTATTAGATGTACATACTCCCTATATGATAGAAGAATTAGATGATGTAAGCAAACAATGGGCAAAAGCCTTACAAGTAGTGGGAATTTTTTATTATGATTGGGATACTGATGACGATAATGACGATGATGATAATAATAAAGAATGATATTTTGAAACTTTGTTCTCATAATTATTTTTGTATTTGATGACATGTGAATGAATTTTTTTAAATTTCCATATGTGTGAATGTGAAGAGGATCAATACATGAATGTTTCTACATCTGTCTGGATGTGAAAAGAGATGAAATGAATGGAACTGCAGGTTGCTAAATGTGTGTGAAAATGGAGAAAATTTGAAATGGAACTACTGGTTTCTACATGTGTGTGATGAAAAATAATATGAATTAAATGTGCTTATACATGTGTGTGAATCACATGATCATAAATTGTTGTCTATTCATGTTAATTTTGTAGGTTTGTGGCATGTTGTTGGCTGAAATCAAAGGGTGTTGTAAACCTATAGTTCAGAACTGAACGGTAGGTTCTGCATCCTGCTGACCAGTCGGATAGAAGGCCTACAAACTGATAAGAAAAAAAAATCAGAACATAGGCGTCGGTTATTAGTATAAAACTGATAACAAAACCTTACTGCGTCAGTTATTAGTATAACACCGACGTCTTTACCCCTTTTCTGGGGGATGATTTTTTTTCCTTTCTGGCATTGGTTATTAGTACAAAGTCGACGTCTTTTAGAGGGATATAATGTCAGTTATCGGTAAAAACCGATGCCTATTGTGCCATTATTGGTGCATTTTATATGTGGCGGGAAGAGTTATGGCGTCGGTTATTAGAATGAAGCTGACTTCTTTTAGCAGGGATATAGTGTCGGTTATAGGTAAAAACCAATGCCTATTGTTCCATTACTATCATGTTTTATTGGTGTCAGAAAGAGTTATGGCGTTGGTGTTGAAATCGACGTTGAAGGTTACTACTTTTAGCGGTGCCCACTTGGGTGTCGCTTTGAAACCAATGATAAAAGGCTTATTTAACCAACACTAAAGGTTAGTTCTATACTAGTGCTAGCTTATTGAAGTAGGGCATAGTCAACTTACTTCTTTGTGTATCTACTATAGTCATACCCACATGGAGAACGAACGACGGCTTTGACAACAACCATACACCAAAACTTTTGTAATCCAATCCCAGGCGTGGGTAGTCCCTAGCAAGGGCTAGAAGTACATACCGGTTCAACCAGAGTGACAGAACCCTTCATCGAATGGGTGGAAGGAGAGAAGCAGGAAGTGTGGTTGTCTCAATTAGTGCGTGTCAAGCTTCCTCACACCATGGGTGCGATGCTTTAGAGAATTTCCTATTCCCCAATTTTAGACAGTAGGCAGATCCAAGGCGATAGGGGAAGGTCCTTTTCCACCCATGGGACCAAGGTTCAAAATGGTGAATTGAGGTAGAGTAGAAGAGGTCATAGGTGGAAAGAAAAAGCATCACATCTTATCCCAAAAAACCTTGTCGGTCCCATCTCTCTCCACATTAGACGTGGTAGTTTCTCTAATGGGGCTATCTTGTCAGGTTCCTTAGAGAGAGTTGTCTCGTGCCCCTAGGTATTCTCTACCTACCCACCTGTGTTAGTTTTAGGTTCTTGTTGAAGGTCGTTTGAGCTTTTTCCTGGGAGTATGACATAGGTGACTTCAAAATCAAGAGCCTTTTGGGGTTTAAGACTATAAAATCAAAAAGGTTAGGTGTAGGATTGCATTGCCCATGTGCTCCAGCTTTTGAGGAGAGGGGTACAGGGAGTTCTATTTCTCCAGTTTCAGATCTAACTGGCTAGTTTGAAAGTGTTGACTTTAGAGGAGGTAATATAATAGCAATACCGGTCCCAATGGTGATCTCTTTGGGGTCCAGACCCTTTCCCATCCACTAGAACTCTTTTCTTATGACGTGGTTGGGAACGTTGTGTTATCTATTCATTTTGATTCAAAAAGTTGAACTTCAGACTGACCTAGTATTGTAGGGAAAGCAGAAGTTGAACATACTTCTATAATTATGGTACTTCCTGACTTAGAATGAGAGTAGAGGCATCCTTCAGATGGACTGCCAACGAGTTCAGTTACTGACCTTCTTGGGCTATGTTTGATACCGATGACAGCTAGGAGGTATAACATCAAGCAATCCTCGTATGTAGGGAGACTGACAACAACCAGAAGGCTATCAGGCGGCCAAGAAAGGTAAGGAAGAAGAAGAAGGTCAATACGTCAAATGAGGCTGCTAGAGCATCCCTAGGTGATGTTACTACTATGCAAGTGGAGAAGTCGATACCTGACATTGAAACTAATGATAAACATGTGGTTGTTAATCAGGAGTTTGACGAGGTAGTTGAAGTTATTGACATTGCTATCGCTGACACCCTAGTTGTTACAAGAGACAATCTCACAAAGGAAGTAGAGGTGAAATTACCTACACAAATAGTTGCAATTAATGAGGCAATTGCCAGACTACATATTGCAGATTATCAGAAGACCAAAGGCAATTCCATTAAAATGAAACATATGGGTAAAATCCATAACATACCTCCTAATGAGAAGAAATGAAGGAGTCCAAGAAATGTATAGAATGAAGTAGAAAAAACCATATGTCTAACACCTAGCACCACAGAAGGTAGCTGTCAGCCAACAGAGCAGGAATGCACGAACTAGGAGAACCAAGAACCTTCAACCTCTGCTTGAATCAGACCAAATCCATTTACTATATCACTATCAATGCAAGATATTATGTGTTGAAACATCATAGGTATAGATAAATCCAAAACTAGAAGAGTGTTAAAAGAGTATTTAAATCTATATAAATATAAAGTTCTTGGAGTCTTGGAGCCTTGGATTAATGGCACCAAAGCCACATAAACTGTCAAAAGCCTTCGGTTCCATAACTCTTTTAGTGTAGAGGCACGCGACTTTTCAGGGGGCATCTGGGTATGCTGGAATGAAACTAAATGTAGCTTGGAGATCATTAATTATCATAGATAGTTTGTCACTTGCTGCATCAATAATGGAACCATGACCACCTTCACTTATTCTAACCCTCATATTACTATTAGAAGTCTTCTCTAGAAGCATATCATTAGAATGGGAAGAGTTTTTGAGAATCCATGGGTTGAGCTAGGGGATTTCAACACTACGGTTAGTCCTAATGAGAGGAGTGACACCAAACATTATAATTTTTCTAAAGCTAAGCTATTCCAGGAAACCTTGCTCGAGGTTGGACTCTTAGACTTGGGCTTTTCAGGACCAAAGTTTATGTTCAAATGAGGTTCCTTGCAACAACATATTAACTAAGTTGTAGCTAATGATCAGTTCATTCAGGAGTTTCTAAATTTTTTGGTAATTTACCTACCCCATATTCCCTTTGACCATTGTCCCCTTTTAATCAAATCCACTTCTTCTAAAGTGAAACAACACTACTTTATTACAAAGACAACATGGTCACACAATCCAAATTTTAGGGATTTGTTAAAAACCAATTGGAGGGGCAATGCTAATTTTTACGACGCCCTCAATATGATTAGAGATCCCATATCCAAATGGGACCAAAGCAACTCACACCAACAAAAGAAAAAGAAAGCTTGACTTCTGCGAAACATTGGTATGCTTGAGAAAGAGATGGCCTATTTGAACAACCCAACATATGACGTGATATGTCTCCACATGCAGGCTGAACTAGACTCTATTCTTAGAGTATAAGAAGAAGAATTGCAACAATGTAGTCACCTCAACTGGATTCACAATTGTTATGTCAACACAAAGTATTTCAACGCCTATATTAAACAAAGAAGGAGATTCAATACCATCACTGAACTTAGAAATGCAGTGGGTAATTGGATCAATGATGAAGCTGAAATCCAGTCACTGGTATGTACTCACTTCTAAGATTTATTGACAGACATGAATGAAAACTCAAATATCAGTCTGCACAACATTCCAGGAGTGTTCAAGAAACTAACTCCAATCTAAAAGAAATAGAAAGTGGCTCTACCAAGCGAAATGGAAATCCGTACTGTTATGAAAAGCATGAATCCTTACAAGGCGGCAGGCCCATACAAAATCAATGGATTATTCTTATCCAAAAATTGGGGAACAATCAAAGACTCAATTATGATTAATGTGAAGCATGCACACTTAGGACATGATCTGAGAAATGAACTCTGTAATTCAATGATTTTCTTAATACCAAAGGTACCTGTCCTGGAGTCATGTGAGTAGCTATGACCCATTTCTCTAAATAACATCTTCTTGAAGCTTATCTCCAAAGTTGTCATTGAAAGACTAAAAGTTCAAATGCCAGACTGGATTGCACAAATGCAAATCCATTTTGTGCTAGGAAGACGCATTACCGACAATATTGTTGTTACCTAAGAGGTCATTCATATGATGAAGAGGAAAAGGGGGTGGCATATATGGCCATCAAAGTCAACTTAACAAATGCATACAATCGACTCTCTTAGAATTTTATTCATGACACCCTTGGTCGACTGAACCTTCCAACCAACATTATTGCCTATATTATGAACTCCATCACCAAGGGAGAGTCTTCAGTTCTATGGAATGGGAACTGTACCAATGCGTTCAAGGCTAGAAGAGGACTCCACTAGGGAGACCCTATGTCTCCATATATATTTGTGTTGTGCATCAAAAGATTGAGCTAGATGATCAAGGATTTAGTTCGAGAAGGTGCCTGGAAACCTGTTTCTCTTAAAAGAAGTGTGATTAAATTGTCCCACATGTGTTTTGTAGATGATCTGATTCTTTTCAGAAAAGCTTTTTGCAACCAAATGAGAACCATAAAAGGCTGCTTTGGAAAATTTGAGGTTGCATCCAACCAGTCCATTTCCATCAACAGAACTTAAGTTTTCTACTCAACAAGTGTTCCTAAATGAGTCGGGAGAAGGGTGAACAAAGTAGGCTCCTTTAAAGAGACAGAGGACCTAGTAAAATACCTAGGTGCTCCTATTATTCATTCAAAATTCAACAAGCATACTCATGCAGACATCCTGAACAAGGTGGACTCTCGTATCAATAGCTAGGCTGCTTAAAGCTTGTTCTTTATAGGTCGTTGCTTCTTAGTGCACTCAACTCTCTCCACCATCCCTACGTACACCATGCAAACATCACAACCACCCTTAAGCTTATGTGATCATATAGACAACAATATTAGAAAATTTCTCTAGGGAGGCAACCACAAGACTCACCCTATGTCACTGGTGACTTGGGACAACGTGACTAGTAAGAAGAAAGATGGAGGTCTTTGTATATGCATAATGAGAGTATTGAACTCGACGCTCCTATTGAAGAACACCTGGGAGGTTGCTACAAAGAGAAATACTATTTGGTGCATATTCATGGAGGCTAAATATAACCACTACTCTAAAGGTAAGCACACAAATTTATCGAATTTGGTGACGGAATCTTTGAAGGCGAAAAGGTTCATTGAGGACAATTCTTATACTCAGGTGTTGAATGGTAAGTCTACACAATTATGGTTTGACAAATGGTGTCACAAGGACATCAAACTTGTTGCTGCAATAAGGTGAGAGATTCTAGATACACTATCTGATCTCCAGGTTGCTAGTGTCATTATTGATGAAGGAGGTTGGGATGAGGAATTCCTAAGATTGGCTAACCAATTTACAACCAGATCATATAATGAGCATCAATCCACCACTGAAGCATAACTTGGATGATGTGAAAGTATGGGCACCTTCAGGAAATGGGTAGTACTCAGCTAGCACAACTTATCACCTCCTCAGAGGATTGATAGACTAGAAGGTGGAAGGAGAATGGGAGAAGATATGGAAGGCTAAAACAATAGCTAAAATTATATCCTTTATGTGGCTTTTATCTCACGATGCAAATCTCACTAACTACAGATGAGTCAGGCGACATATGTCCACAGACCCCTCTTGTTAAAGATGCCACGAGCAATACATAACCAACCTCCATGTTGTTCGTGATTGTAAACATGTCAAAGCGGTCTGGTTAGTTCTGTTCCAAGAACGTCTTTTCAACAAAGATCTGAGCAACTGGATACGAAAGGATGACCAACAGAATAGCTTCATGATAGATTGTTGGTATATCTGGAAATGCAAATATCCCCAGATCTTCAAACATAATCACAAACCCCTCATCCACATCATAAGATACATTATAAAGGAGGTTGACAATTTGAGGAATGCATGGCAGGTTGATGAAGAGGTCACTACACCACGAGCTAAATAGTCTCATGAAGAAAAGTGGCACCCACCTCCTACTGGTAGTCTGAAAATGAATGTTGACGCTACTCTGATAAGATAGAAAAGTGTAGCCTCAATGATCATCAAAGATGCCAATGGTGCCTAGATAGAGGGCCATGGATAGAGTTCTATGGTAGAATCAACTATGCATGTTGAACTAATGGCAATCTCCTTTGCCTTGCAGAAAACCAAAGAGCTGGATTTAGGAAGCCTGAAGATTGAAACAGAATGCATGCATGATGTTTTGATGATACAGGAAGATCCATTAGTAAACCCCAAATATGCCTGCCCCATACATATTATTCAACATATTCTCAGTGGAAATACAATTTGGCAACTGAAGCATGCCTATAGATCTTGTAATAGAGTGACAGATGGGCTAGCAAAATACCATCTCAGGAATAAAACTGGTCCTTTCCATTTTGTTAGACCTCCAGAACAAATTAGAGAATGGTTATCTAAGGACATATGTAATGGTAGTAGTACTACTATATTTAATTTTTAGAATAACATTTGTAATTCTCATTTGGATTTTTTGCCCATAAGAGGAGAGCAGGATGAATAGATGATCCTGATTTGTAAAAAAAACCATTTGGAGCTAAAGTTCATCCTTACTTTGAGGAAATTGTAATTTGTAGAGACATTAAGGTGATTCACGTTCTATCATCTACTTCCTTCAATTTATGTTCTTATTTTATTTGCAAGAAATATTTATATGAGGTATTAGTCTACACATAATGGGGTTAGTTTTCATTTAACCCTACCTTAGGATAATATGAGTGTCTTGGGATATATGTGGTTTTACAAGGAGATTTGAATCATTAGCAGTGTCAATGAAGTAAAGATTCATCATCTTTGTACCTAGAAATAAAAGAGAGTGGCTCATATCCTTTTCTAATATTGATTTTAAAACAATATTTGTCCTAATGAATAGTTCTAGGAAGTGTAGTTTTACTTAGATTGCTTGGAATAAGAAGAATTTTTATTTCCTGTGGATGGTAATATATTTAAATGTGAAACACTACCCAATATCTTTCATAAACTTTTGTTAGTAACACGTTCACATGAGAAATCATACTAACTAAACACCAAATCCAATCATACATATAAAAATCTAAGCAACTAGGGTTAAAACCCTACTATTTTTTGTAATTTAGATCAAGGTAACCATCACAAGAAATTTCCATGTTCCAAAATTGTACTCATAAAATATTAAACACACAAATTACCTACTATATGACCAAAGATCATAAACTCATATCATACAAAAAAGATAGATCTAGTTGGTCATTATTGACAACAATTGTATTAGATACATAAAATTGTGAGTTGCGAATACATAAATATGAAATACCCTTCCAATACTCTAATGTATAGGGATGGATCCACATAGTACTTAAAGTCACGCTCAAGGTTAGATCATCCTTATACTACTACAATAGTGGAGAACACTTATAAAATACCCAATGGGGTTGTTGATTCCCTATAAGTGTTAAAATAGAAAGCATGAGACAACATTCCAAGTAACGATTAGCTCCTGCTAAGAGATATAAGTATGTCATTATATTAATACTTATTAAGAAGGTATTTGATCATAAAAATGTTATATGATTATAAGTGAATCTTACTAACATGCCTAACAATATCAAAGCAATACACTACACAAATAAGCTCAATTAGATATATAATATTCTTTTAATTTCTTTGTTTTGATTAACTTGGATTGTAAAATCCACATTACATTGAATGTATAGACCTCCATTTAGTCCACCATGTAAGATATTATGGTTATTTGTCCCACTAAGATCTTTCCATTCAGGTGTATGTGCTAGTATAAAATATTTTAAGGGATCAACAAGCAATCACCTACATTTTATATGGTATAAACTTGGGGTACTTGGGAACAAACACCTTATCATATCAGTGTAAGTATAAAAATCATCAAAGCCAATAGACTCATTCAATCTAACATGTCATGTTCTTTTGAATATTACATTGGTAGGACTACAAAATCAAATGAAGATGTACAATCACCCACACACGTATGGGTTATATTAGAAAGATAAGGGAAACCAACATATTGAGGTGCTCAGTATCTCATATATAAATTCAACTATATGTATAAACTACAAAAAACATCACATAATTCCTAAACCACTACAAGTAATCCTGACTCCCTTTTAGACCACTAGGAAAATTGTGTGCTTCCCATGACTTACAAAGCTGGAGTGAATTTCATTACTTTTGGAATTCATTTGATTTATATCATTAAGCTTATGAATATTATTTCTATAGTACTCTATAGATACTTAAATAATAATTTTAGTACCATGAGAAAAACCCTAATTTGAAGTTCATTCATGTTGTACTTGAACTTATTCCTTATAGTGCACCATATCTCACCTAAGTGAAACATTTCATGTTCATGGATCAAGATTCACTGATTATATTAGGAATATTAGTACATACCAAAATATTAGAAATGTGGATTTTTTTATATTACGGATATCATGATTTTCCCTTTCAAAATGTGAGAACCATATATGACAATCTTATTGACAGTATTATGAATCTTGACTTTTAGACTCTTATTAATGACAAGTTTGACTCTTAATGATAACATATAGGTTTTACCTATATGATCTATGTTGGAGAACATCCCTTTAAGTGATGCTAAATAATATGGGAAAATGGATAATAATATCTTAAAATCTTGTTGTTTTGGATCAAGGATGAGTAACCCACCTAGAGTCAATATAAGGATATGAAAACCCTAATTGATTAGTACTTGTGGTCCATATTGTTGAGAATCCATGTTTGACCATTATCTTATTTAATTAAATTCTAATCAATTTGTGACTTGAAAATCATACTTGATCTCTACTCTTGAGTCAAATGTATGCTTTCCTCTTATTTGATCTGACTAAAGGTATTGACTATAATGATCGATATGTATCCTTTTCATGTGCACTTTGGCTATTGTACTTTTTGAGATACTATGTTTCTTATTGAATAATCTTTTGAGTTTCTTTACAAATGTTTATGAAACTTAAACATAAGAACTGAAACATCTTCCAATATCATTGATGATCACATTTCCTTTAGAAGTGGCTAGTATCACACTTCCTGTAGAAGTGGATAGGATAGTTTTTAATGTATAAGTGACTGTATTCATTTGACACATTGCACACACTTACTTGGTAGTGGTTGTATATTTATCTAGACTCTTATTGAAAAAAAAATGGATTAATTGTGATAAAATTCGAAGGTTTACTATGACACAATTTAGTGTAACAATTAAGTGTTTTTTCTTTTTTCATATAAGGAATACCATGGAACTATATATTTTCTCTATATTAACTATCTTGGTTTAATCACCTACGTATGATTTTGTTTGTAATAACTGTGTGTCTATTTATGAATTTAGACATAATAGGTGGACTGCCAAAATCTTGCTTCCACACTTGATCATACTACTCTAATGATGATACAATAAACTAGTTACATCAAACCAGCTTCACGAGGAATATTCTTATGTAAAAAGGGTTGAATAGTTGTAAATGTGAGTTTTCTCTAGTATCTTTTCCAAGTTTGCCTTCAGGCTATGTTGTAAATCTTGAAAGGTTCATTCAATAAATAAAGTGAAGTTTTATTTAATTATCATGTATATTGTGTGTGCGACCTTCAAGCTGCTCAGAGACGGGTGCTAGAATCCCTTTAACACTGTCTATCTGGGAAGAGGGATTGGGATCAAGGTAATAATATATCTATGATAGTTGGTATCATAACTAAACACATAGCGTCTACATGATGATTAATTAAAATTTCAAATCTCGAGTGAACCGAGGATACCCTAAAGTCCACAATGGTGAAACCTACGGTGTCTAGGATTGAAGACAAGGAGTTCTATCTAGTAATCACCTCCTATCTTCCTTGAAATACTAGTTGAGGTTCGCCGCTCAACCCGGCTATAGTAGATCCAATGTTGTACCTAAATTTTCTCCTTTAAAACCCTAAAGAGTCTTCCTGTGTCTCACCTCTTCTTTATTAAATACCCTAACCATCTAATAGATTGAAGTGGGGTGACTCCTCATCTTTTATCTCCTTTTTCTCAGATAACTTGACTTGATTTGATATGTACTTTCCTGATTTGGGAGAATGAAAAAAAAACTAGATTGTGAAACAAAATGTAAAATATGGTTTGATGTAATGAAGTACTATGATATGAGATACTATTGATTCAATGTATGTGATAAGAGGACTCATACTGCAAAGTATTTTATAGATGCCTCCAAAAACCTATATTTTGGGAGTAGGACCTTCTGGAAGTAAGAACTTTGAGAAGGAGAAGGCTAAGAAGAACAAATTAATTGATAATAAATGAAGAAAAGAAGGAAAAGGGAGCTGAGACAGAAAAGAAAGATGGTAAGAAAAAGAGAAATTTTAAAGGCAAAAGAACCAAAAGAGGTAGTGTACCTAAAAGGAATTATGATGAATAACCAGGAAAAACTCTTAAAGGTGGAGTTTACGAAGAACAAAGTAAAATACTCATGGTTTCTATGATTAACCTGGAAAACCAAACAACCTCATTTTGTCACATGGGAATCCATATCAATAATTTAAAACCTACATTAGGTTACTGATTTCCTTAAGTTGAGCCTTGAATCCTTCTTTAATGAGAATAAGAAAGTTGTAATGGATAAGGAAGGCGTGGATACATAACTGAGATTATACAAACTCTTCTACAATAGTATTAAAAGGGCCGTGAGATTTAGCTCAATAGAAAGCCTTTCGTATAGAGGACCTTCTATATAGTGTGCTTCGATAGTTGAAAGTTATTAAAGAAAAACCTATTATTTCTTTGATACATATTAGTAGGTGAGATATGAGTTTCCGAGCTACTAAGGATTGTCACAATCATTTTAGGCAGAAGGCACAACTTTGGAATAATTGATGTGAGCATCTAGTTTCCCAACCACCTCCAAAGACGGTCTTCAGTCCGAAAGTGTACTATAATTGGTATCATGCACTCTTCTTAGTGAAACCTTCACATCATGCTCTAATAATGTACTGTCCAACCAATTATATGCAACAAAACATTATAAACATCACCATTAAATTTGAATCGACTTAACCAATGTAATTGAGGTTTGTTTTTTTATGAGGACTAAAAAAGGTTTCTCTTTTTATTTATTGTATACATAACTGTATTGACATATTAGTTACATGTGCACATCTGAGCAGTTGTGCAGCATGCACCCACAAAGATTAGGGATGGCGTCAACAACATCAAGGAGGGATACTTTGAGACTCTTGTTGAGTATGCTTGCCCATATCACCTCGAGTTATCCATTCAATCCACTCATACCTCTACCACTGCTCCTACTCATGCACCAACTCCAGAACCAACTTCTACTTATGCTCCTACTCCTTCTCCTACTCCTACTCCTACTCACGCACCTACTCTTACTCCTTCTACACCATACTTAGGTACCCCTTTCACTTCTCAATTAGTAACTTGGGGCCAATCAAGATAATATTTTTGAGTGACCTCCACTTCTCTTCCATATGCCATCCCATTTCCACAAAAAATATACTACTATGGACCAATCTCTTCTTTTTTTGTTCCATTTATTCCAACAACACAGTCAATACAATATTAGGCACCACCCTTTTGATTGTTGCCCAAACCATGGGTTTGGGAAAAAGTTACGTGGAACCACACCTGAGTTCATACCTAGTCCCCAAAGACCGCTCACCCCACCTCCAAATTTCTAGATTAGGCTTGAACCTCACCAATCTTATTCTATACAATTGATACCTATTAAGGCTTCCCCAAATGAGATCCATACTTTAGAGTCAGAGGAACAAGAATGGGTGCAAGGACACACTGAGGATGTGATGCTGCTTAGTATGTTTTTGGTCCTGTTGTACTATATTGTAGATCAACATCTGTGAAGGCATTCACTAAAATATGTACTATGTATCTAGATGTGCATCATCTATAATTTATGTACATAGATCATTATTGATGACTTTGTTTCTTTATATTATCTATTTTGCAGAAAGAATGTAATCATTACGTTTTCTCATTACATAAAGTCAAACAACAGCTATAATGAACAATACTATATTATTAATGAGTGTACACATATACAATTTTAAACAAATAATAATTGAATAAACTACAAATTGAGGTTTGTGTAGGGCCGATATGCCTCCCCACTAGGACACTGTTACTCTTGAAGAGGGCAATTTGTCTCCCCTTGACGACACACTGGTCCTAAAACATGACATTCAGGTCAATAATATCTGAAACTTGACCTTTTGATTATTAAAATTGCGGAAAAGGCTATTTTGATTTATTGGGTTTTTAAGATTATTTTATTCTAAAAATAAAAACGGCCCCTTTTGGTGGATTTTTTTTATCCGCATATTTAATATTCCACTGTAAGTAGCAGGCTCTACAAAATGTGTTATTTTGACAAATATTTTGCAGGAGTGCTGTGGTTGTAACGTCTTTATCAAAGTGCATGTATCAAATCATTTTATATGTTTCGAGGAAATATGCCGGAAGCCAAACGCCAAACGCGAACTCCCATCTATTTCCTTCTAACTCCCAGTCTCTCCGACCAATCAACCTGACAGCAGCGGGCGTACTCAGTACTCTGCATCCACGACAAACCGCATTCACCGTTGATTCATACATACCCACGACAGACATTCTCTTCCATGGCTGTAGCGGTCACACACTTGTGTTTCTTCTTGTTTGCCGTTGCTATCTCGTGCTAGCTGCTAGGTCATTCCTTGGTATCTACTTCTATGAGGTTGTCTTGATCCCCATCCAACCCGTGCTTGCAGTGCAGGCCATCGCGAGCGAGAACCCAGTCTTAACTCCCCCAATGCTACGTGATAACTCGTCGCCGACTCGGGCCTCAACTGCCTCGGCCACCTCTTTTTCGACTCCGTCCCCGACCGTCGTCACGGACGCCCACCACCACCAGCATGATCTCCTCTCTCAGCCTCACGGCCACTACCCGGCGCCACCGCTCGACCGCAAGCCGCAGCAGCTCCGCCCACACCACGTGGACCCGCTGCACTGCCCGCGCTGCGAGTCCATCAACACCAAGTTCTGCTACTACAACAACTACAGCCTCTCGCAGCCGCGATACTTCTGCAAGACGTGCAGGCGTTACTGGACCAAAGGTGGTTCACTGAGGAACGTGCCGGTAGGAGGAGGGTGCCGGAAGGGCAGGCGCGGTGCTGGAGGCCAAACCGGCACTAAGAACAGCAATAAGCTCACTGGCGCGGTCGGGGGTGCTCCACTGGACGCAGCTGGCACTGGCGGGGAGTACTATGGTCACCGTCTAACATTTCCGCTGCTGCCCTTTAGCCACCATTTTCCCACCGCTGCGGCTCACACGCAGGCTGCAGCACTGGGAGCGCAGCTGGCTGCTGCTGGTCATGCGGGGGCGTTCATTGGGTTTGCATCTGGTGGTTCGGGTGCCACCGATATGCAGCTCTCATCGGAGACCGCGGCGTTCTCCGCGCTGTTTCCGCATCTCTCTCTCGTAGGCGCCGGTGGGCCGTCGACGGCGCAGCAGCAGCAGCTGGTCAACTTCAAGGAGTGTAATTACGAGCAGCATCCTATCAGCTACCGCGTCCCATTCAACCAACAACTGCAACATCTAGGTTGTAATGGCGATGTCCTTCCCACCATGACCCCTCCCGTCACCAGAGGCGCCCAGTTGTCGCCCTGCGAAGTAATCAACCCCGTCAACGCCTCTGCAGAGAGTGACATGAGCGGGATCAATATATTCGGAGCGTTCCGTGACATCGACGGATTCTCATCGGGCATCTGTGACAGTGGTATCGACCGCGGCAACATTGACTATTTCCAGAGACACCAGAAGCCGAGTCTACCCTGGACTTTGGACGGGTCATTAGCTGACAATGAATCCGATGTATTAGAGGTGAAACCCGCCGTCGGAAAGCTGCTGTCGCTGGAGTGGCAGCCGGATCAGCAAAGTGGCTGTGCCGACGTCGTTGGCGCTGGCCAACAGATAGGGGGGTCATTTGCTTCTCTCTCCAGCGACGCCGCAGCAGGCGTTCGTATGTGGGGTGAGATGCACAACGTCCACTCCGGCCACTGGTCAGCGTCCGACCGCCTAGTTTAATTTGCTGGGGTGCTTGCTTATTTCGTCTTAGAGATATCTTTCCTGGAATCTAGAACCCAAAAGAACATGCGTTCTCAGGCGCTCTTTCCTTGGGTTGTCTTGTTTTGTTTTGGTATTTCTTACTTCAACTACTTGTTTGATGTAATGCTACTAGTTTGCTTGCATGGAATCTTGTTTCCATTAGTGCAGTAATTGGCATGACGAGGAGAGTAGACTTTCCTGCCTTAAATTGGATGGCCGCATGTAGTTTACCGGTCTCTCTTCCGGCACAGAGGTGCCACCAATGATGATGCCCCTGGACCATTGCCTTTGCCGTTTGAAAGAGTTGCATGCAGCTTTTGTTCGAAGCTTCTTCTATGGCCAAGAATGCTAGCTTGGCCTCACTGCATGTTTCAGACCAACAACATCTGCAGCGATGTCTGCCATGGCCTTTTACAACCATTACGTTTTTTGGATCGCCTTGTGCTTTTGGAGGGTAGTGTTCTATAAGTTTGTTTTTCTTGGTTGACGACATCTACTTTTTTATTTGAAGGCTCTTTAACCATGATTCTTTACCCTGCGATGTCACTTTTTCGTCTTGGGAGTAATCGTGCTGCTTTAGCCTAAATCGTGTTTGGGGATGGGTTTACTACTGATTAGTATCGGTTTATGTTTTTATTTGCTTCAAGTTTAATACACTTCCTTGGTATGCTTTAGGCTTGATTAGCTAGGGCTCGGGTTGGTGAAGCCTTGGTTCCAGGTAAATTAGGGTTTGGGGGTACTTAGGCCCTTTCACATTTAGACTACAATGAAAAAATAATCCAAATATCTTCCTCTAAGTTCCGTGATGGTCTTAAACTACATGCTAGTGATATGGGCTATATAAAGGGTTGGAATGACCTTCGGGTCACTAGCAGTACCCTAGGCGATATAGGGCTAGAATGACCTGAGGGTCACTAGCAGTACCCCTGAATCTATCACTAATGGATTTAAGGCAAACATTTGCTAAGTCAATGCCCTTGCTTAGCCTAGTAGATTCTTATCTAAATGATAGTGTAGGTGGCCCATTACTAGCTTAGCATCGTTGTAGGCATGTTGTAATTGGTGAACATAATCTCTGGTGATGAAAAATCATAGATATGAAAAATTCGGCGATGAAAAATCATTCAACACAAAAATATGCAAAATGGGCCTAACTACAATCTACCACCATCTAATTCCTATATACGGCCATGCATTGACCCTAAAACCTTATTTCATGTTGTTATGCAACTTAGAAGCTCAAAGTTCATGGAGAAGAAGATAACTAGAGGTAGGTACAAAAGGTTTTTTGGTGGACTCAAATCAGGTATCCATTTCCTATACGATCTATGCCCATTCAATGGTAAGTTCTTAGTTATTCATCATCTATTCTCTTCTTTGTCCCCTCCAACTCCTTGTCAAAATCCTTCATAATCCCTATAAGAAACTCTAGATCATGTTATTGATTCTTATTCTCTCTTTAACCTAGATTGAGGATTGTTGGTAGGATTGGTACAAGAAATCCACATTCAAAGATCTTTGGAGCTAATGTTCTTGTGCTATAAACACCATATCATATATAGGTGAGTGATGCACTTCCTAGTGTAGAGGTTTTTGTGATTTTGATTCTATTTAATTTAACTAGAAACATGAAATTGAGTGCGAGTTTAGTCAGAATTGGAAACATAAGTGAACTAGGATATGAAAAATGAGTGTGAATTGAGTCAAAATTGTACACATAGGTGAACTAGGGTATGAAAGTTGAGTGTGAATTGAGTCAAACTTGTAAACATAGGTGAACTAGGATAAAAAATTGAGTGTGAATTGAGTCAAAAAAATTAATAGAACTTTCTAAATTTTTTTCATATGAGTAAATGATCTTCCTAATCTAATTGTTGAATATTGATCCATGAAATGAAATGACACATTTATGTGATATATGGTTGATTATGAGGAATATGGTCAGGTATGACATAAATAGACTTCAACTTAGGGTTTTCTCTTAATCTTATTATTTTTTTAATTTTATAGCTTGTTATGGAGATGGTATTCATATGTTGATAGATGTGCAACTGGATTAAGTTAAAGTGATGACCTACTTTAATCTAGCTTGGTATGCCATGAGAAATTGAGAACTTTCCTAAGTGTCTGGAATCAAGGGAAGGGAAATGGTAATGCATGTAAATATTAGGGGTCCTAGGAAGTTTTTGTGAAGTGGTATGTTGTTAAATATAGGTGCAATTGAGAACCCTGATTAGGTCAGGTCATGCCATCTGTATATGATCGTGGTTGACTCTATATCTCCATTTGATACATTAGACCTACCAGTGTGATAAATTGCATATAATGAGATATTAAACTATAATCATCGAGTCTATTGACTTTGGGTCACTTGGAGTTTAACATACCTAAACATTTTTATACTCATGGTGACATGATAAGATTTTCATTTATGAGTACTAAGGTTCAAACCAACATTGATGTTGGTCACTAGTGAATGAGCCCTACAATGTTTTATGCTACATTGATTGATGAATGTCAATATCTTAATGGGACCAATAATTCTAAGATCTTATTGAGGATAGATAGATTTATATATAACATGGGTGGTACAAATCCAAGTTAATCAGTACAATATAAAAAATATGATTCAATATCCAACTAGAGCTTACTTGTATTGTATATTGCTTTTGTACTATTAGGAATGTTGCTTGTATTTTTTGTATTCATGATAAAATAATTTTATGATCACAAACATGCATACTCAAAATACATATAATTGTGTACTTATATCTCTTTGTAGGAGTTATAATATGTTGAAATTATTATCTCATGATCGATGTTTTAACAAATTTAGAGTCTCAACAACCCCCCATTGGATATCTTGATGAGGATCTCCACCCTTGTCACACTACTACAATAAAGACTCACCTCAAGGTAGAGTTTTATAGTAGAGTGATCCCTATACTCTTGGGTCTATGGAAGTGTGTTTCCGATGTCTATATCCACAACTCAAAATCTAAAATATACCTAAAAAGTATATCTATCTTTTACATAAAATACAAGTTTATGATCCTTGGTCCCACATGATGTACTTTTTATGATAATTTTTTAATAAAAAATCTTGCGACTTTTTCTTTTTATAGTGATCTTGATAAAAATAAAAAGGTGGTGATTTATACTTGTCCCTAGTTTCTTAGTCTTTAATGTATATATTCACATTTGGTTTACACTGAGTGTGATTTATAAAATGAATCCAGTCTTGGACATTCTTATAATTGAGCTTGGATTTGGGTGTCACCTTTCAATACATTATCATTTAGAAGAATTCCAATTCTTCAAACATCCAATCGACCATTACTAGAACACCATAACTGATTATTATAATAGATAGTTCTGAAAAATCCATATTATCAAAAGATATGAACCACTCACACTTATATCTAGGTAGATTTAGGTCAAGAAGAATTTTGTCAATGCCTCAAAGGTATAAAATTTCCCTAACAAACCACATATATTTGAGCTCGAGCACTCATATTGTTACAACCCGTTCCTAGCTTTGTTGGTAATCTAAGAGATTTTCGATAATCTTAATGCTTAACATACTTTTTTTAGTAATATTCTATGTTGTTCTTTATATTAACTTTAGTAACCTTAAATACTTATTTGGGAAACTCATAATCATCCCTTAAGCATACTATAATGATCCGAGTTGGAGTTAATATAGCATTAATCCATACATATGTGCAAGAAGAGAGTTAATGAAATTGGAGGATTTAATTAGTAAATGATTTTTTATTTGAGAATCTTGTCAAAATAATATTTTAGAATTGTATAGAATTCAATTACAAATCCAACAAAAAAAGAATGAACCAAATAAAAGTTAAAATGAGAGAGTTATGCCCTTTTTAGTAAACATGTATTGAGGATCGCGACCGACGCTGCGTCGACACTACGACCCACGGTCTACACCGCGACCGCGACGCTGCGTCGACACCGCGACTGCGATCGATGTCGCCTAGGACAATAAATCGTAGAATGATCGTATCTCGAGCTATGTTTATCCATTTTCAACAAATGAAGTGCGTTGGAACAATGATTTGATCCTCTATCATCTCAGATATCTTGCTCTATGAGGGGGAGATCTGGAGGGTGATTTCAGGGACAATTATTTGGGAAGAACGTGAAGAACAACATAAATCAAAAGGGGTTGCTATAAATTTGACTTGGTAAGTAGTTTTAACCGTGGATTCCTTCTTCTCTTCACTTCCCCTTGATTGAAATCCTTGATTTAGCAATTTAGAGGTTTGATTTAACCTCTAATCTCGTCTTCTACCTACAGCAGGCCCCGTTTAGGGTTGAAAGGAAGAAGAAATCACGAATTTTTCTAAGATCTTGATATGGATTCGATATCTTCAAAGATGGACTATGTTTTTAGGGTGTTTTCACACCTTAGGGTGCGTGGGTATTTCCTTTAAATAGTAGATTGCACGAAAATTAGTTAAATCTTTAATAATTTTCAATTGATTAGTATGCAAGTACAACCCTAAATGGTCAATTTGATCTAGCTTTTTCAAGTTGATATGATATGGATTATTTATCTGTTGTAATGAATTTCAGATTATGAAATCACATTAGAAATGATTGCAATCCATCGAAATATGAGAATTCTTAAAGTAATTGTCATGGTTACATGAAAATATTGAAATCTAAGATTTGCAGCTATGGCTGAAATTGTTGTATAATTGAATAAAGAAGTTTGCCTAGTTGAATCTCCTTGGTTACGAACGATTATTTTATTTATATGTGTATTACATATATGTCAGATAACATCTTGGATTTCATTTGATGATATCAATGTTTGTTTGATATATCAGTCTGGAGGGTGAAACCCTAAATGAATGGAAAGTTAGAGGTTTGCAATTAAACATCTTGATTCAATGTTATTCTAATTGTCCAATATATACAATCCTTATGCAAGTTATGTGATAAGTGAATGAGGTAAATGAAACCCTAATGATAGGGTGTTCAGTGAAACAAGTATTATGATATCAATGTTTCTTAGTTTGAGATGTGGTGATGCTTAACAGTACAATTGTGGTAAGTGTTATCAGATGGTTATGAAATGAACGGTTTACAAAGCAGAACAAAGATATGTTGATGTGATGATTGAATTATGAATTTAAAGAGTGAATTAGACATGTAGATTCCCTGAACATTATAGAATCCTCACAGGATGAGGCCTGCGCTGTGAGGAGGGAACGGTTTCCCGATTAGAGGTAGTACTCTAGATCGAGGTAAGCCGGAGCGTACCCGTAGGGTGTGGGGGTCTTGACCAGTAGGGAAAACTCCTTATAATTGTATGGTACCCAACACCAAGCGGGGATACCAGTGGTACCTGTGTTACTTGTTGAGTGATCAGTGGTCAGTAGGTCCACTGATACACAATAAGCCTGAGGGCTTTGACTCACCGTCTGAGTACCCAGGTTGAGAGGTGGAGTCTGAGATATTCGACTGCTCTTATTAGCCACCGAGAGGCAGACGTGTCGAGGCCCGGTGCAGACGGGGTCTTACTCAAGAGATAGGCTTAGGAACCTAGGCATGCTTCTAAGCCTTGTAAAGTGAGATCGTAGCTTGTTGTGATTCTTTCACATGTTGTGGTACACCTCATGTGGGTTTAGGGCATAATAAGATAAATGAGTGGTTAAAAAAGTGTGTGCAGTTATTCAATTATTCATGTTATGTTTATGAATTATTAGTTTTCTTTATGATCAATCAAGCATATTCATATATTGGTTCACTCTTATAGATATCTACAGTATCCTGCCATATTTATGATTATCAATGATTAGACTCTTTAAAGCTTACTATTGTTATAATTGATATTAGTTACTCAAAGGTATATTTGTAATTATATCAGTGCTTTAGACTATTTCTTTGAAGTACTCATTCACTGAGCGAGTAGGCCCACCCCTCTACTCACAATTTTTAGGGTAGTCACATGGACATTGAAGAAGGTCAAAGCATCAGAGTAGATATACCACATGAGTTAAGTATGAGATTAGTTGAATTCAGCCAGTCCCTATCACTCTAGGTCCTTGTATAGATGTGAGAGAGTTGTAAATGATGTTTGTATCTTTGTTTCCTTGATAAGAGAGAATGTATCTGATTGTCATATCATATGTACATGGAAGTACGAGAAATAGAATGAATGTATGGATGTGTATCATTAATGTTGAGATCATATTAGAGTAATGAAAGTTTAATTCTCTTGTAAAGTTTGTTTATGTGATTGGATGCGAGAAAATAAAGAGTTTGAAATAGAAGGGAAAAAATAATTATTAGGAGTGAACTTTGTATCAAGTATAATCATCAAATTCATGCCCTAATCTCATGATTGGTGAAAATTATGGGATGCGGGTGTGTCAATCTTTTGGTATCAGAGCTTTTCCTGAGTCGTCAGGGACCATTAGGATAGAAAGTTAGAGTTATAAGTGTGGCAGATAGGAGTTGATGTGTTAATAGCTCTGGGAAGTCTAGGTATTTGGATACCCTCTCCTGGTATCTGGATACTTAGGTTGACTAGTATCAATCTACTCTATCTATTCTTCCCTGGATTCCCTGGATAGGTATGCAGAGGAAGGATGGGCTAGAGAAAAACCCTAGAAATATTAGGGTTAGGAGACCAGAAAGTAATGAAGGATTAAGAGATTAAACATAGTTAGTGATACAAATCTTGCTTTATATAGCTTATTTGATTGGAGATTAATAGAAATTCTCTTATATGTATGAATTCAGATTATCAGTTTGTAGAATATATATGGTTCTTTTATATTGTTGTCTATAATGAAGTGATTCAATTATTGTTTATATTCTTTGTATCAAGTAGACCAGAAGTTATGTTTAAATGAGTTTGCCCTACGTGGATATTCTTTTCACATGTTTGAGATAAGTAGGAGCTGGTTAATCCTGAGTAGCTCTTGGCTTCAGGACTGCAGGTTCGGCCTGGTCTGGCTAGTAGGGTGCGTTACTGGGATCTAATGACTCCTATTAAAAATATAATAAGAGTATACTCTAGATAAATTAAACCCAAATCATAGTGAGAATGTACATGCACTAAGATATTGAAAGATATGGCAAAGATTAGAATAGCTAAGAATCAGTTGGAATTGATATTTGAGATCCAACTTTGGGGCCTCATATGAGAAACTCTTAATTGGGAATAAAGGAACACAACATAAGGTTCTGATTAAGTTTAATGATTAGTATTATATGAACTCTAAATATGAAATATGGAAAAGATATGAGAAAAGTATGTAAGGGCCAAGATAGTAAGAATCAATCATGAGGAATGGATCATATAATCGAGTACAATGCTTTTATGTACTCTAAGGAAAAGGAAAATAGAAGAAAATAATTAAGTATACAATAAGTACATATAAGTGAAGAGGCTTCAGAAGAGTTAAAGTAAAGAGAATTAGATGAACATGTAAATCATAAGACTAGGATAAGAAACTTAGTTGAAACAAAGAGAAATGTTGGAAATGATGAGCTTGATTGAGGAATGAGGGTTACATGACCTAATTGAGAGCACGGAATGTATACCCTTATTATGAAGTTTAATACATCCATCCATACTATCTTTGGATTCTAAGTCTCTATAGAACAACAAACTAGTTTCTAAAAGAAGAACAAATGTGTAGATAAACAAATGAATAAGTCATACAAAGGTAGACTATATTCAGGAAGTGAAAAAAACTTGATTGAAAGAGAAACGAAGTTTGACCCATGAATGAGCCATTTGATTTAAAATGAAGGATATGTAATGTATTAAACACGAGGTGAAACTAGTAGAGGGGTTATTGATTTAGAATTTCAGCTTCACATTAGTAGAATAATAAAAAAGAAATATGTTCAACATGGTATACATGATCATACACATGAATAAGCAACATGATCATAAGAGAAAATTAGAAGTTAAAGATAACAGGTGGAAGAGTAGTATATGGTAAGAGGATTATGAAAAGTAAGGAAGGGTTTGAAACATGATGGAGTAATATAGATTATAATAGAAAGAGGTTGTGAGATTCAATAATTGCTAACTAGTTAAGTATTCTTGTTGATAACTAATTAAACCTACATACGGGAAATGTATTAAGGGAATGTTTGAAGATAAGAATTCTAAGTCTCAGAATCATCTTCTCTTTCATATCTTCCTTAATGAGAGCAATGTGGGAATGAAGTGATAAGAAAGTAAATCATATATGATTCATAACCACCATGGTAGAGACATCTAGTAAATGCAATAATTGCACACAATATGATGATGAAACCCTAGAAAGGTAAATTGAGAATGTAATCTATCTAAATGGCCAAGTAAGAGAAAGGAAATTCAACTGATAAGATAAGAAAGACATTAGTAAAACTTATGAGATCCAAAGTTTGAATTTAAAATTAAGGGAGCAAAGTCACATAACACTAATGTCATTCTACTAATAAGGACAAAGCCCTAGAATGATTAGAGTTGTAGTAGTTCAAGGGATGTCACTAGTGATTTGACCTTCAATATTAGCATCTCTATAAAACAAGATCATGAGATTTTCACTATGAGAAGTAAACTAGCACTGATAGTAATCCAGGGTTTAAAGGTAGCTAATCCAAAAGGTAGATGAACAATATGAAAATGATTCAGAGAAAAGGGTAAGAAATAAATTTGAAATGTAACAAGTGTGTTATGAACAAAAGGAGAAGTGTGAGATGAGCAAAGTGTAATCTAAAAATAATTCTTGCAGTGATTTCAAGAATTATGAATAATCTATTCTTACCTTGAATGTTTCAATGTTAGGAATGTTTATTCTAGATGATCAGAGTGAGAAGGATAAGTAAGAAGAAGTTGTAATGCCTAACAAGAGAAATAAGAGAAAACAATAGCTTTTAGTAATATGTGAATTTGTTTTTATAAGTGTAATTTGTTGAAGGTATAATGAGGGATGTAAATTGGTTCTACGTATGATTTCAGTGTACATGTGCAATAAATATGCTAATTAAAGGTGTCTGATAGTTGTATTCATTCATACCATTAATCCAACTTAGTATTTTACATTTGTGGTATGGTGATATGGGTTGAATGATGATGGAACAAATGGAGGGTTACTCTGACTAAGGTAGTCTTACCTATTCATTCATATGAATAGAAGGGATGATAACCATATTGTATTGATATGTAACCCTAATGAGCTATAGTTTGTTATACCTAGCTTTAATATAACTAAGTGATGGTAATTGGGTATGAATAGTCCTTGAATGACTAATACAATTATGGAGTACTCTGTTACTGTTGTTGAAACCCTAGTATGCATTAACACAATGGTTACACCTTGATTTATGTGTGGGTTCATACTTGAGAATAGTATGGAATGTGATGGTGATGCTTCACCTTATGCATCCATGATCCAATGGGGATGTCGTGAGTAAAGGTTTGGGTATAAGTGTTGATTAGTAACATTTATATAATTTATCTTGTTGAACCTAACTCTAATTCATATAGATTAAGATGAGTATTCATGTTTAACATTTTTTATATGATGGAATGATAGTAGAATGACCTCCTTAATATGATCATAAACTTAATATGTTAATTACTTGTTATCATAGCCACATGATTGATACTTTCTTGTACTAAACCTGTGCATTATGTATATGATGAGGGTTGATCATATCTAAATTCCTTGCATGTTGATGTGATAAAGAACGGTTCTTAATGTTAATATAACCCTATTATGATTGTTTATGAATATCTCCTAGATCATTAATGCAATATTGTGTTGGTCTGGTGTATTATATGTAAGTGATGTTGTTGAGCCTTGTTATAAGTCATGCAAAGATAATGATGATCTTGCGGGGAATAGCATTATGGTCTTAATGACCTTTGGGCATAGTTGAGCCCTAGATGAGGTGTAATCCTCTTGTGTTGATAAGGGTTGATACCATGTGATATTGTGAAAAAGATTTATATCTTGTGATAGTATGGTGACTAGTGTGGTCTCATGAACGACAAGTGAATAGTTCCATGTGATGATGAGATCATAAATTATATTTCACACATTTTATATCTTTTAAAAGTTGTGATTTGAAGAGAAACAAATGACTCAATGTTGAAAATAAAATTCTGGACTGTGGTATTTGAAAGCTTAAAAGGAGAGAGGTACCCCTAGTAAAGGTTTTTTGGAGGAATCATGTATAGAAGGAGTTACATGGAAAGTAGAATCAGAGATGTTTAACAAGTATCTTTTCCTCTTTTAGAAATTTTGAGACAAAAGTTTTATTAGAAGGGGACAATTGTTACAACATGTACTTAGATTTGTTGGTAATCCAAGTTATATTTAAGATAATCTTAATGCTTGACATACTTTTGTTAGTATTATTCTATATTGTGCTTTATATTAACTTTGGTAACCTTAAATACTTATTTGGGCAACTCATAATCATCACTTAAGCATACTATTAAGATCTAAGTTGGAGTTAATATAGCATTAACCCATACATGTGTGCAAGAAGAGAGTTAATGACATTGGAAGAAATAATTAATCAATATTTTTTCATATGAGAATCTTATCAAAAAAATATTGTAGAATTGTAGAGAATTCAATTACAAATCTAAAAAAAAAGAATAAACCAAATCGGAGTTAAAATGAGAGAGTTATACCGTTTTTAGTAAATATGTATTATGGACCGCAGCTGACGTTGCGTTGACACCGCGACCGCGACACTACGTTGACACCGCCAAGGATAGCAAATCGTAGAACGATCTTATCTCGAGCTATGCCTATCCGTTTTCAAAAAAATGAAGTGCGTTGGAACTAAGATTCGATCCTCTATCATCCCAGACATATTTCTATGTGAGGGGGAGACCTGGAGGGTGATTTCTGAGGCAATTATTGGGGAAGAATGTGAAGAACAACAGAAATCAAAAGGGGTTTCTATAAATTCGACTTGGTATGTAGTTTTAACCATAGATTCCTTCTTCTCTTCACTTCCCCTTGATTGAAACCCTTGATCCAGCAATTTGGAGGTTTGGTTTAACCTCTAATCTTATCTTCTACCTACAACAGGCCCTGTTTAGGGTTGAAAGGAAGAAGAAATCATGGATTTTTCTAGGATCTTGATATAGATTCGAGATTTTCAAAGATGGGATATTTTTTTAGTATGTTTTCACACCTAAAGGTGAGTGGGTACTTCCTTTAAATAGTAGATTGCACGAAAATCTATTTAATCATTAATAATTTTCAATTAATTATTATGCAAGTACAACCCTAAATGGTCGATTTGATCTAGCTTTTGCAAGTTGATGTGATATGGATTATTTATCTCTAGTAATGAATTTTAGATTATGAAATCACATTAGAAATGATTGAAATTCATCGAAATGAGAATTCTTAAAGTAATTGTAAAGGTTACATGAAAATATTGAAATCTAATATTTTCGGCTATGGCTGAAATTGTTGTATAATTGAATAAAGAAGTTTGCCTAGTTGAATATCCTTGGTTATGAATGATTGTTTATTTGTATGTGTATTACATATATGTCAGATAACATCTTGGATTTCATTCAATGATATCAATGTTTGTTTGATACATCAATAAGGAGGGTGAAACCCTAAATGAATGGAAAGTTGGAGGTTTGCAATTAAACATCTTGATTCAATGTTATTCTTGATGTACGATGTATACCATCCTTATGCGAGTTATGTGATAAGTGAATGAGGTAAATGAAACCCTAATGATAGGGTGTTTAGTGAAACAAGTATTGTGATATCAATGTTTCTCAGTTTGAGATGTGCTGATGCTTAATAGTATAGTTTTGGTAAGTGTTATCAGATGGTTATGAAATGAACAATTTACAAAGCTGGACAAAGATATGTTGATGTGATGATTGAATTGTGAATTTAAAGAGTGAATTAGACATGTAGATGCCCTGAACACTATAGAATACTCACAGGATGAGGCTTGTGATGTGAGGAGGGAATGGTTTCCCGACTGGAGGTAGTCCAGCTAGAGGTAAGCCAGAGCACACCAGTAGGATGCGGGGGTCTTGACCAGTAGGGCAGACTCCTTAGAATTGTGTGGTACCCAACACAAAATGGGAATACTGGTGGTACCTGTGTTACTTGTTGAGTGATCAGTGGTTAGTAGGTCCACTAATACATAATAAGCCTGAGGCTTTTGACTCACCACCTGAGTACCCAGGTTGAGAGGTGGAGTCTGAGATATCCGACCGCTCTTATTAGCCACCGAGAGGCAGACGTGTCGAGGCCTGCTACAGATGGGGTCTTACTCAAGAGATAGGCTTAGGAACCCGTGCATGCTTCTAAGCCTTGTACAGTGAGATCATAGCTTGCTGTGATTCTTTCACATGTTTTGGTACACCTTATGTGGGTTCAGGGCATAATAAGATGAATGAGAGGTTAAACAAGTGTGCACAATTATTCAATTATTCATGTTATGTTTCTGATTTATTAGTTTTCTTTATGATCAATCAAGCATATTCATATATTGGCACGCCCTTGTAGATATCTAGAGTATCCTTCCATATTTATGATTGTTAATGATTAGACTCTTTAAAGCTTACTATTGTTATAATTGATATCAGTTTCTCAAAGGTAGATCTGTAATTATATCAGTGCTTTAGGTTGTTTCGTTGAAGTACTCATTCACTGAGCGAGTAGGCTCACCCCTCTACTCACAATTTTTAGGGAAATCACATGGACATTGAAGAAGGTCAAAGCATCATAGTTAATCTACCACAAAAGTTAAGTATGAGATTAGTTGAGTTCAGTCGGTCCCTATCTCTCTATGTCCTTGTATAGATGTGAGAGAGTCATAAATGATTTTTTGTATCTTTTATTCCTTGATAAGAGAGAATGTATCTGATTGTCATGTCATATGTACATGGAAGTATGAGAAACAGAATGAATGTATGGATGTGTATCATTAATGTTGAGATCATATTAGAGTAATGAAAGTTTAATTCTCTTGTAAAGTTTGTTTATGTGTTTGGATGTGAGAAAATAAAGAGTTTGAAGTAAAAAGGAAAAATAATAATAATCAGGAGTGAACTTTGTATCAAGTATAATCATCAAATTCATGCCCTAATCTCATGATTTGTGGTAATTGTGGGATGCGGGTGTGACACATATTATCCTAACAATATGTTTGAGTTTGAAGGAAAACTAACCCAATAATGCATAGACAAATGCCTCATAGAAAGATTTAGTACAAAGGGACACATGAAGAGAAGTCGAGGGATTGTATGAGAGGGGTAGAATATATTGATTCCTATAGAACTTACAAGTTCCTCGTAATAGGGTCGACTTGCTACTCTAAATGGGTTGAAACACCCTATGATCACATGCCTTGATCCCAAACTAAGGAAAATCATGAGTGGGGGGTGTCTTGTTCTTATTATTAAGATATGATACAAAAAGGTTGGGATCATCTATTTTAGGTTTTAGGGTTGAATTGAAAAACAAGCCATCCCTTTTATAGGATATATATTAATTTGAACTATAGTTTTAACCAAAAACCAACTCACATTATCTATATGGGCAGTGGAGTGAAAATGGGTATAAATAGTTGATGGTTTCATACAAAGGGATATTCTCCTTTATTATAAATCATGTATCTATAAATTTATATTCATGGTTAGTATCACTTAATCTTTTCATTTTCTTAAAGTTCGATACACTTTCTCAATATGAATTAAACTTGATTAGTTGTTATTTATAGTAATTAGTCCTTGGTTTTAGGTAAATTAGGTCCATGGGGTAGTTAGTTCCTTTCATATTTGAATTTATATTGAAGCATATGCTATATATATTCTAATCCGTTTAGTTGATGGTAAGAAACTAATATATAGTGATTTGGACCTAAAATACAGTTAAAATTCCCTTAGGATTTCTAGTGGGGTGTCTGGAGATTGCTTGGAAACTTAGAGTAAATTTTGGCTAAGTTTAGATCCTAATTTGGGATGAATTTGTACTTAGTCGACAACTATATAGTCCCCTAGATTCTAGTGGTGTTGAACCATAGACACCTTAGCATTATTGTTGACATTGTGTAGTTGCTTGACCTAATCTCAATGACTAAGCCTCATTGCCAACCTAATCATGACCAACTCAAAGTATTAGTTGGGCAGCTCAGAACCCTATCAACAAAAATATTTTCAAAATGGACCCAAAAAGATTTTTACCATTTAAATCCTATGTAGGGCCATTTGTTGGACCTAGACCTTATTTAACGTTGTTCTACAGATGAGATGCTTATATATCTAATGATGGAGAAGATGATTATTTTTTTTATATAGATTCAACCTGGGAATCTGATTCCTAGCCATCATAGAGATTGGTTATTGGTAAGATATTAGTGATCAATCATCTAAGATCTTGTTTATCTAGTTTATTTTGGATGAAATCTTTTGTGGTTTCTACTAGAAACTCTAGTTCTTGTTATAGATTCTTGCTTTCCTCTCTTTGACTCAAGTTGTAGATGTTTTGGTGGAATTGGTGGAAGGAACCCACTATGGAAGTGATTTGGAGCTGATTTTTTGGTGGAATTGGTGGAAGGAATCCACTATGGAAGAAATTTGGAGCTAAGTCTTAGATCTCTATGATCTTGTGATATGAAACACCTCATCTATAGGTGAGTGATCTAATTCATCTTTATATTTTTTGTAATGATTTTTCTTCTAAACTAACTACAATCATCAAAGTAATGTTAATTGATATTCAATAAATCAAAATTTAGGAGGAATTAGGATATGGAAATGGGAAGTTGAATTTTTTAGTTACTATGCATTTTAAAATTGATCTAATCACTGCTACCAAATGGGGATACAAAGTCAATTATTTTAGACAATCAGTGTGAGTTCCAAACAGACAACCAAGTGGGCGACACTAAAACTGAATCACCCTTCTTCGGTTAAAACATCCGTCGACAAAACATTCATTATCCATTCTTTGATATAGTGGAACTAACGACCTAACTCATAAGGAGTGTTTCTTTGACATTTCCATGTTGGTTTTTTAATGACAAATATCCAACGTCGAATAACTTGATGTTGATTTTATCAATGATTGAATAGTAAAAATTGTATGTAAATCCCATCGATTTTGTGTAAATAACCGGCATATAATTCTTATGTAGTTGGTTATTTACAAAAAACTGACGAGAAATGTTTGTATTTTTTTTGTAGTAGGTCTGTAAACCTACTGTCCAACCTACTAGCATGTCTGGAGACTGCTATTCTTTAGAACTGAAAGTTCTAAAAAATAATAGGCTCTCTACAAGCATCACAACTTAACAACATGCCAGTACACCTAGAAGAAAAAGATATTATACAATGTAGGCACAAACATGCCACATTCTGCCATTTTTTCACTTCAAATGCACACACAAATCAATGAACTCATAGCTCAATTATTTCATTTCTTAACCACACTTCAATTTCATACATTATATATGAACAAATAGACATCATTCTCTTCTTCATTCCTTCTTATTCAAATTCACACACATATGCATGTACACATTCAATTCAAACTCACAAATATATACCAAAATCAACTGTCGTCTTAGATTTTAAGTCACAATGTTATCATAAATTATATTACAAATACATATCAACATTCAACTCACACTCACAAATATATATAAAAAAAACCTGACATCAAAGTTTGAACTACAAAAATATTATCAATCAATTGTCAAATTTCTTATTCAAGTCCACATTTCCGATGAAGCAGTCTGCTCACGGTTCGTGTAGGTCATTCATCTGCTCTAATGTATAGGGTTCATTATTTAGAAAAAAATGCAAAGAGAATGTGATTTCTAACTCGACTTGATTATTTATATTATGAAATGAAACAAACTTCATTAATATGATCCAACACTAATCACTTACATTCATTATCCATTTGATCTGTTCCACACGAGTGATTACCGTCTACATGTATAACATCGCGTAATTAATATGTGCATGCCCAATTGTCTTGTATAGGGCCCTATAGATTTTCAAATATGTTAATAAATATAAATTAAGCAAATTTGGTCATATATTATTCAATTGGAATGAGAAGACTATATACATCAACACTCTTCCAAGTTACTGACTTCTTTTTCTTATATACTTTCCCACCATGATGTGGAATGCTTTCACAACCCTATAAGTTAAATTAATAGATGTATTGCATTATTAAACTATCATATGATGTAAATATTAATGAATATGTTTGGCACTAAAAACTATACTTATGCATGAATTGCCAATTTCATTGGGTGTCCATCATTTGGTGGTAGTTTTTCACCCAAAGAATCAAAGAAATACATAGTCCAAGTCTCAAGAACAGTCACTAACAATTGTCAATGCCTATTTATGAGTAAATATAAGGAAACTAAATTAAAAATTAAATCCCTAAACATATTGTATTCATAGGTTATACATATAAATAACAAGACAAAAACTTACCAAACATGGAAGGGAGCTAAGATCACAATCTTGGAAGCACCAAAAAATTGCATCATAGCAGTCACATATTCTTTGACACCACTCGAATATCAAGTACATCGCTAATCAAGGATGGAATTTGAAATCCCACATTTGCTATTCCAAAGACACGAGCCGCATAATATAAATGACTTATATATTATAACCAATGCTCAGTTTATATCTAGGAAACAAATAAACAATTTTCACATATGATGAGTATACCCTCACTGTATCCAAAGTTCTATCATTAATGTGTTTAGCCAATCATACTTAAATATCCCAAAAGCATCTATTAAAAAGATAACAATGTCCCATTGCATATACCTATAATATCAACCGCAAGGATGGTCACAATGATATCTGTTTGGTCTATAGTATCTAACTATGTTATCAACATCTTGCAGTTAGGGCCTAAGGAGTCAAACCACTCTTGTGGAATAAAATGAGGGGGAGAAGGATTTGGAATTGTAGAGGGATTCTTAGTTGATGTAGGTTTCATGCATGTACTTTAATATCAAATTTTGATTATTATTCATAAATTTCAATATATATTTGTCATATCTAAACAAATATAACAAATCATTTGGGCCACCCAGTGAAGCCCCCTTCTACCTTTCTAACTATGGTGGCATTTGGGTGCTCGTATGGGAGAGGTATCTCACTCATTCTATTCTCACACAATAGTGATCAGAGGGAAGGGGTGATCAGAGGGAAGGGGAATACCATGAGCAACATCGGTGATAGAAGCCTCAACATCTACCACAATGTTGCTAGTTGGAACATCAACCGGAAAAACAACACTTTCTATCCACCTACAATTTTATGAAACACATAATTTAAGTTGACAAACAAAAATATTGACGTGAAGGACTATTTTATCACAATGCATAAATAAGTTGACTTGAATTGAATCTAACCCCGATAGTTCCTGGTGGGTCTGAAGGTCTACTCCCGATGCACTTCATCAGTGAGTGATAAACATGTTTAGTAACTTCCAGATAAGCTTGTGCCACCTAAGAAGCTATATATTTCTCCAACTCTTCATCTAACAATCTATGAACGTACTTGTGGTCCACTTCCCATTTCTTGACATGTTTGTACTTTTTTTGGGATGATCCAAAAAAATATTTTATCTGATACCCACTCCAGCACCCCTAACACATCCCACATGTTCTTCTATCCCTAGAGAGATCTTCAATTCATTGTGTGTACCCTGAGGGGTGAACTTGCCCTCCTTTGCTTGGGTAGCCAACTACAACTAATTATCATAAAAACTGACTAATCAGTAAGACTTAACAATCTAGTAAAAAAATAACAAGGACATTTTTTTAGACCAAGAAATTTATCAATTTTGAAGCCACCTCCTGTGTTTCTTGCACACAAATTTCTCCAGCTTTGTTTTTCATCGCATCTATTCACTCAATATAGCAAGGCAACCATCTAGAAGCACTAGAAGACTAGATAGTGGAAAGAGTAGAAGTAGAAGACCCTTTCTCTTACCCTTTCCCTTGCCCTTGCTCTTACCCTTACTCTTTGTCTTGTCCTTACTCTTGTAGCTCTCTCATTAGGTGGATTTTCCAATAACCACCTGAACCCAATTGGTGGATGTGTAAATTCTTGTCACACCTATCTTTTTTAGAGTCGTAAAGGGCCTAACTAACTCATAGAAGTGATATTATTAAGTAACCATAAGAAATCATAAATATATAAGTAACTTAATACCTTTAACACATTTATTTTCCTCCGAAAAACAAACTCCTTGCACTTATCTTTATCAATATAGTTCCATTTAAGCTAGGGGTTTTGATCCTTGTTGTCTCCAAATATATAATCTCTTATGATGATTGTCCGCCAATCTCTATGTCTTCTCCCGACAAGTTGCATAACACACTTGTGATTCATCCTTTTGACAAGTTTGTACCATCCCTTAAAAGGTTCAACATTCAATACTCTATAGAAATGTTAGAAGAAAGAATAAGAAAAAGACTATAAAAATGTTACTACATGTATCTCACCTCTAACTCCCTTCATATAAGGTCTTCGTGGACCATACTCACTTGTCTCTAATCCTCAAAAAGGAGAGGCACTTTGCTTCAACCAAGGATCCCATAGTAGCTAACAAACTCTAACAACGTCCTTCCTCCACTGCCTGCTTCATTAAATTCAACAACACCCTTCCTCCCTTGCCTATTTGCGGCATCTATCATCAAAATTATCCCTCTAATTCCCTTACATTTTGGTTTATTGGCACCGTCAACACCCTAGTCAAGATGCTCAACACCCTCATACTCGTGATCATTGTTCTCTTGATCAGATGCCATCTATAAATCAAAAGTAAACACATGAAAAAGTAAAACCACATAAAAAGTCAACACCATAAAGTCAAATCATCACATAAAAAACCTTAGGTCACATATTAACAAATAAACATGTTATATAATGCAAAAAAGCTAGATTACATATGAGAAATATACCTTAAAATAATATTTATTCTGTGTGATCTTCACATATATAGTCATCAGTGTTAGATTCAACATTTACACTTGGTAAGCCAACAAAAATTGGTGTAGAGTCATTATACTTTTCATAGTACTCTTCTTCATCAATAGGATCTGAAATCAACTATTTTTTCCCATGAAGAATGATAGATCACTTTTGCATGATTCTCAATATAGAATAACTATTTTTCCAGTGATGCCATGATGAAGGATTCATCCTTCTGACTTTTCCACTCAAAATTCACTATTGTGTGACCAAGTTTGTCAACTAAAACTCTGTTCTTGTTATCAACTCATTTACACCTAAATAATGGAACTCTAAACTCTATATAGTCAATTTCCCATATGTCTTCAATGATGTTGTAATATGCCATTAAATGTTTTGTGCAACTTTCAGTAAGGATGCACCTTTGGCAGAAACCTTTGATGACCAAGATATATAGTCTTACCACCATGTTTTACTTTGATAGAATATGTATTTTACTCACATATAGGACATGCCTTTGTTCCTTTAATGTCGTAGCCATACATGTTCCCATAAGAAGGAAAGTCACTAATAGTGAAAAATAGCATAGCACGTAAATTAAACATCTCTCTGTGCAAAGAATCATAAGTCATTGCACCTACTCCCCATAGTTTATTTAGGTCATCAATCAGAGGTTAAAGATAAATATCAATATCATTCCCAGGTTGTTTGGGGCCGATATTAGCAACGACAACGTGACATACTTATTCTTCATACAAAAACATAGAGGAAGATTGTATACAACAATCATGACATGTCATGCACTATGTTGTTTTCTTAATGTTCCATATGGATTCATCCCCTTAGTACAAAGTCAAGTCTTAAATTTCTGGCTTCTTTGCCAAATTTAGGATACAATAAATCAATTTTCTTCCATTAAGGGAAATCAGATGCATGTTGTAGCATATCATCATTATTTTTCTTTACCTATGTATGCCAAGATAAAATTTTGCATCTATGATATTAGCAAACAAGCATTGAAATTGGAGAATTATAGGTAGATACCACATCACCTTGACAGGAGACTTGATTTTGGTCTTACTTGATGTCATCCTTTTATACCTAGATGCTCCACATTTTGGATATTCTTTCAGATCGATATAGTCCTTTTGAAACAACACAAAATCATTCAGGCATGCTTGTATTTTCTTAGCCTCCATTCCCATTAGGAACAACATCTTTTTCATTTTGTATGTTGAGACTAAAAGCTCATTGCCTTGAGGGAGAATTTCTTTCAACAAAGACAATAGAGAAGGGAATATTTTGTCACTCCATCTATTGTTAGCCTTCTTAGTATACAAACTCAACACAACGCTCAACTTCATAAACTTAGTACAACCTAAGCATAACAATTTCTTAGTATCTTGCACAACATTTCTAAATAAGGGATGTGGGTTTGTAGTATTTCCCCAACAACTATCTAGCATTGCATCAACCATGTCTGTTGGAATTGATTCATTTTCATCAACATCATCATCTATTTCTTCTTGGACACAACTACCACTACCAACATTTTCTGATCTCACACTAGGAATCTCTGCATGCTAGTACCATTCTATATAGCCCAATACAATCCCATTTCACATGACATGATCTTTGATCGTGTCAACAATGTCAACTTTTAGGTTATTGCTACAATTCCTACAGGGGCAATAGAACTTATCTCCAGGTTGTTTTCTATGTTCCTCTACAAATCTTACAAATGCATCAAGACCATTAATAAACTCCAGAGTGAAGCAATTCAGTTTAGAAATCCATGATTGATACAATTCTATATGATCAGATGGGAGACGAGTATCTCATCAGGTTCTAGCTAGTATGTTAATTTTAGGAAAACAATTTGTTTAAAAAATTGAGCCCTAATCATCTAGTAGAATTCACATTCATGAATGTGTACTAGCTATACCATTCTTGAGAACTTCATCTCACTAGTAAGTGTATAATGTGTGTTTAGTTTTAATAAATTTTGACAACATTTCCCCACAGTTCTCCAAATACACTGATGTAGATACGCAAATACCCACCTACATATATACCGAAAGGACAAAAGGGGAAATGTTTTCAAAATTTATTGAAATATAACACACGTTATACACTTACATCCTTAGTGAGATGAAGTGCTCAAGGACAATCCCAAATCAGGGACTATCCAAGGTTTACTCCTAATGAGTAGATCTTGGATGGGTTTCCAGGAAACAACATGATTTAGAAATTAGGGATTTGAATATAGGGTTTAAATATTACATTTATATATTAGTGTTTAAATATTAGGGTTTATTCATGAATTAAGGTTTATTTACATATTCAAATTCACAAATTAGGGTTTATTCACATATTAGTTTTAATTTCTCAAACTAGGTCATGCATGCTCATTACCTTGTTACATCATACAACATGAATTCATTTAGACATAGTGTGACACATCATAATATAATCAATGATCCAATTATTATTATATCTACATAAAAATGTATGATTCAAGTAAGCTAGTCAACATAAACATCAACATTGTCAATTCAAGTTACTTTAGAGTCATTTTTCATGCAAGTGTAATCATTACATCATAGATGAGATATAATTGAAGTTAGGTGCCACAAACTTCATAATGATAATGATTTGATTGCATAATGTAGAATAGATCATCATTAGATACATTGTTACATATATGTATTTTCATCACAATCATACAATTCATCACAATCTAATTACCATCATAATTCACTATGATTTTTATTAATTTCATCATAATAGGGTACCTAATTACCTCCATCTCCCTTCCCCTTCTCCTCCTTTCTCCTCTCCTCTCCTTCCCCTACCCTAGGATGATTTATTCTCATAGGTAGGGGAAGTACAGGAGAGAAGGAAGGAGAAAAGGGGGAAGGGATATGGAGAAATCATTGAGAGAGAGGAGCAAAGAAGAGAAGAAGAAGGAGAGGAAACCTACAACAGTGAATGAGGAAGAGTAGGAGTGGTTGGCAGCGGTGGATGAGGAGGAGCATGCATCACTGGTGGAGGAAGAGTAGCATCGGAGCAACGTTGGAGCAGCGTTGGGGTAGATCAGAGCAATGTCGGAGTAGCGTCGAGGGCTAGCAACAGAGGAGGAGTGATCAGAGTAGAGAAACGGAGAAGAGAACCACCACCAACAATAGTGGGGCCTCAAGAAATGGTAGAAAGATTGCCAGAGCACTTATTCCAGAGAAACTCGGGTAGGTGAAAGATGGGGAAATGGTTTATCAAAGGGTTAAGTAAGACATATACTATCAGTTATTAAAAAAATTGACAATCTAGGAATTAGGTCGTCGATTGTAGATTAACGACTGCCAAATAAAATACAATTGTCTCATCAATTATCAATGAAAAACGATTGCCTAACCTCGCAACCCAGTGATACCTACGACATTGGTTATGGTTAGAACAACTGACGGGAAACATCAAGTGGGGTGGGAAAATTTTCACGGTATACATGGAACAAACATCCTTATTATGATTGTTGTAGGTACCAATGATGAGAAACATCAAGTGGAATGATAAAATATTTGTGGGACAAATGGGGTGTGGACCTCTTTATCTTGTTGATTCATTAGAAAAGAACTGATGATGTATGTTTTTTGGATATGAATGAAATGATCAAAAAAATTATGCATGGAATTCTATTTTCATGGGAGATATATATGGTCAGTTTCTTTTCAAAGAAATTGATGACAAAAACAAAGCATAATCTGTGTTTTCTCAGCTAGTCAAAGCATGACGGTAGTCTATAAATAATCGATGATAAATATAACACAATCAGTGTTTCTTGAAAAAACAATCGACGCAATATGTCATATTTGTAGTAGTGAATAAAACAATATAAAGATATAGATAGATACTTTTTGGGTATTTATGGTAACTTAAATTATGTTGATTCCACTTCAATATTCCCATTTCCGCTTGCTTTGCATTTGATCAGATTGAACTTTTTGAACATAGTCAGGTTAAAACCCACAATTTTGTAGTCTTAATACTAGTTAAAGTAATCTTGTCACCATTCATAATTAAAAGAGTATAATCAAAGTCAATTTTAGGGTTTCAGAATCAACATCACCATGGCAGAGTCATTAATTGAATTAGCTAATCATAAAGATGATATAGAAGGATATCAATGAAGAAGAAATTAGAATCAACCTTTGAATGTATTTTTTAGGAATCCATATGTTTTCCTAATGAAAATTGACAATTTGTTCATAATTTTTGGACATGGGAATTAAAAACTATGATTTTGAAATGTTTTGAGCAATATCTTGGAATTAATAGCAGTAAAAGAGCAAATTACCTAAAACAAAAAGGACACGTCGTTGATTTTTGGTCAAACGCTGACTAGCATGAAGATTGCATGGTTGACAAAAACCCAACTCACTAGATCACACTAGGGAGTGGAGGGTGTGCACGACTGTTAATCGTCAGTCTTGATTATTCTTTGACAAAGATCTAGAAATCATGGTCTGTTATCTCAGTAGGTTAGACCCGTGTTGGGCCACAAAGGTGGGTGACAGAGTTGCTATGAACAAATAAGGTGCTTCTAGGGTTCATGAGTGGGTAAAGAACTCAGGGGTAGGATTTTCATAGACCAACAGGATAGGGTTTGGGTTCCTAGATCTACATTTTTGAGGTTTTGAGAGTGGTTGGTGATGAGGTTCTAACTTGGTGTCAAGACACAATATAGGGCTAATAAATGGGGTATAGGGTGCAATTTGATGAAGGTCAGATAAAGGAAGAGGAATAAGGAGAAGAGAGACCCCCACAACAAAGAGGGTACATGAGGTTGGGATACAATGCCCCACTTTCCTTCCCCTATGAAGGGAGGATGACAACATCAACATTATTGGATCTCGATCCAACATTTGTTGGTTCATGGCATGGGATGTGATCAACATGTGGGACCCGAGTAGGTGATCCACTCATCTAAGGGCTCTAAAACTAGTCTAAGGGTTATTTATCCAGTTCATCAGATTTCATGACAGCTTAGGTGAAATGGGAAAGGCCCAATAGGGAAAAAGCAAAAAATAACGAGGTTTTGGGAATTACTTTTTAAAAAAAACCATAAATATTTAGTAGGATGCTCCAAATGATCTCAAATATGGATAATAGATTCAATAGGGAGCATAACACACTAAAAAAGTTCCAAATCCTAAATAACTAAGTTGATCAAGTAAATGTTCAATGGATATCAAACTAGAGTTTAATGATCGTAGGTGCATATAATTGATCCAAGTCACATATTTTCATCCTAGAGATCCTCATAACATTATTGGTCATATAAATTATCAATGTTGAGAGAAACAAGATCATTGAGGAGTAAAAGAGTATTTAGACCAAAATGTGCAAAAAATGCACTTCATCACACATACACAACTAGACAAACGGGGTCTTTGACGTTGAAAGGGTAGTTTCCTTATAAAACTCTTGTACAAGTATACTAGAGTGGCAACACTCCAAGATAAAGGTTCTACAACTCATAAAATTAGTTATATAGGGAAGTCAGGTACAAATTCGGTCCCCATGATTATATGTAATTATTTAACTACCTAAAATACAAATTAGACTGACCCTAATATAGATGAGTATAACTCATGCCTAAAACTTTGGGGTTCCCTGGGTAAAATCGATAACCAAGAAAGTCTCATGCAACCAAGTGAGATGAATGTCATCTATGGACATCCCATGTGGACGAATCCTCAAGTAGCAATCACAAATATGATCCAGTGTCTAAAACTATCATCATTTGGTCCTATGGGATATACAAATATATGTGGATCCCCACGAAAATCTAAGACCTGGAAGAATTACTATGTCCTAAAGTGTGATAGTAATATCAAAACAATGGAACCAAAATGCATTTGAAGTGATGTCCCAATGAATCACTGGTGCAATGATGTATTTGGAATTTAGGAGGATAGGATGTAACTGTATGGAAATCAGGCATAGATACAACAAGCAGAAATAAAAAAAAATTCAATGCACATTTCCTAAAACAACAGGATTGTGTCAACAATCATGTATCTTGGAAGGAAGACTTGCAAGGTTATACCTGGTCCTGAAGTAAGTCCAATGACATTACTCTTGTACTAGCAACATGCTTCTTCTTCTTCTTCTTCACACAGCAACATGCTCCTTCAGTAGCAATAAAACTCATCAGGCATAGATACAAGCAATGTGAATAAAAAAAATTAAATGCACATTTCCTAAAACAACAATATTGTATCTACAATCATGTATCTATGAAGGAAGACTTGCAAGGTTATACCTGGTCCTGAATCAAGTCCAACAACATAACTCTTGTAGTAGAAACATGCTTCTTCTTCTTCACACAACAACACGCTCCTTCAGCAGTAATAAAACTCAAACAATCGTCTCTTACGGCATCCTAGTGCAATACCATGGACGGCGGTTGACTACATCCTCCAAGCGGTAGACAATAGCCTCCCTCCTATAGAGTAGTCCATGTGGACTACCAAAAATTCTAAATTTCTCTACCAGAGTCAATGGGAAGGAGTTGTCCCCTTCTGTTGATGTACTAGTCACCAACATGCTCTCCCACAATTGTTCTTAGTTGCTCTCCCCCTTGCTATTCCTCCCTTTAATGGATAGGACTTGTTTGGTCTCTCTATTGATTACCACAACTAGAGAGGATGACAATTTTTAGAGCAACTAATTCTCAATTGTGTGTGTTGGGAAGCCCCCAACACCCCTCTATTTATAGTGGAGGCTAGGGTCAGGGTTCCCAATCTATGCGGGAGTAGAAGGGTCCAGAATCATTAATTTTATAGAACCTACATTTTGTGAACTAGTCAATTTGCATGCCCAACTGGTCGGTTCATGCATAAAATGGTCAGTTCATGCAACTAACTTGTTGATTTGTGTAGTTTGATGTTCTAAATTATATTAGTATTTAATGCACTATTAACTAACAACATGACGTCAACACCAATCCTCAATCCAATTGAATTTACCACCGAACCCGGTGGTTCATCGTATGAACTGGTCGGTTGGGATGTTTGAACTGATTAGTTCACTATGTTAACCATCTGTCTCACTCTCTCGTTCAGCCATTGATCAACCAATGTAGATTCCAATTGATCTGATACCCCAACCGACCAGTTCAACACTTGAACCAGCCAGTTCAGAGTCGAGTCAGTCCATTTTGAACCTCAGTTGTTTAATTGAATACCTAAACACCTTTAGTAATAAAATTAAATATCATTCATGAATATTACTCCTTAAATACAAGTGTATATATGTGTATGAACCTATAGGTCCAAAATTATGTTGGCAATGGATGTCCATAACCAATCATGAAATCACAAGCAAAGAGTGGGGCCTAGTCACACATCATTTCTACCTAAGTAATTTAGAAAATTGGAGAACAACTTCAACCTACAATCCATGATGAGTATTATTGTGATCGTATAGTTCCTTTATCTCTAATATCTTGATTGAACTAGAGGCATGGAATTGTCATCCTCTTAACGTTCAATCCATGTTCGTTGAACTAGAGAAGACTATCTGAGATGCATGTGAGTTCACATATCACATATTGAATCACATGAGTACGGTCGTACAATTCTCAGTCTCACTTATCAAGAGGCCCATGATATCAATCTATTGTTGGAGGACACATCCCATCTACATCACTCATGCTCTATCCCGATGTGTCACAATGCATCTAAGTACGACCTTTATGGAAACTTGTATTCATGATAGCGGTGGATGATTTCAATGTACATGAATGACATGTGATGAATGTAGTGACTACAGGTCTAAGAACCACAATCACCACTTATCACTATGGGAGATGATTTTGATTGCCATTCCGTGGTCTCCATTTATCACTCTCATAGTGGGTTTGTCCAATATACTATTCCCTAACATGTATCTATGTGTTTGACTTGATATCACTTATCATGACTATTAAGACTTTGTTATCAGTCAACACACACTCTAGTCTTGTGTATTATTGCTTTCTATTTTTCTTCCATAGTAATATTTGACTAGGCACATAACAAGAATGTATGTACTCACTAGTACAAAAATGATGTATAACGTCACATTTGCTGGTGTCGGTTATAACTAAAACACCAACACTAATAAACTACGATGTCGGTTTAATACGACAACCGAAACCTATATGTGAAGGCCGACCGCTTTACAAAAGACACGGGTATCACTTTTTATATAACGTCGACTAGTCGAAATAAAAACCGACATCCAAAATCACCCGCGAAATACAATTTTCCAGGGAAAAAAATTTGCCTCAAAAATTTTCAATTCGGCGTCGATTGTATAAACACCGAAAACTCATGTTCCACACCAAGCCTCACAAAATCCCCCCCCATATGTCGTCGGTAGTTTAAAATACAACTGACGCCTAAATATCCCTCACGAGGAGATAATTCATACCTTATTTTGTGTCGATTGTTGCAAAGAACCGATGAGGATGTTTGTTCACGCGTTGTCCTTATGAAAAAATTTTCCCCCCAATTTGCCTAATCACTGTCAGTGTTAGGGGAGAAACCGACAACTATGATTGTAACTCAAGAACAAAATTTTTTTGTCGACGTATGTGGATAGACGTCGATTATTATACATTGAAACTGACGATGAAAACCCCATCCCGGTATTTGTTTGAAGTTGTAGATGGTGTTAAGCGTCAATTTTACACAATAACTGACGTCAGTCATTAACTGAATAGCACCCGAGCCAGACTCATCCCCTTCACTGTTTCATTCCTGATTCTTTGTTACCGCTCAAGCTAGGTCTCACGATTCTATGTTTCCACTCGCCGCCACCGTTGCTACTGCTGTGGAGATGAGCTCACCACCACCACTGTGGAGAGGAACCGTTGTTGAGGAGCTCGCCACTGCCTCTCCAATTCAATCACTGCCGCAACCACTCCAGTTCAGTCGCTGCCGCCATTGCTCGCTTGCTCAGTCATCTCTGCCAATGACCATAGCCATAGCCCACCATCTTTCCATCACTCGCCACCTGCTTCACCGCAGCTTTAGTCATCTCCACCTTCACCTCTGACCACCTCCACCCTCAGCCACAGCTGCGACCACCTCCACCTCCAGTCGTCACCACCACAACCTACTCCACCAGTGAGGGAAATTTTTTGTAAGATTATTATTGATTTAGGGTTGATTAATATTGATTAAAAGGGTTAAATGAGGAATGAATGAACTTAGTACAATGCATAATTGTTCTCCAAAATTGTGTAGTTTATTAGTAATGATTAACTAGGGTTAATGATGAATGAATGAATTTAATAAATTGTTATTGCTTTCTTTCTCTCTTGTTAGTGATTGATTTAACTTATTTCAATATCTATATTGTTCTTCAAAATTGTGTAGTTGATTATTAATGATTGATTTGGGTTAACGATGAATGAATGAACTTATCCAAATGGAAGAATGAATTGAATTAAATGATGTTACACAAAACTTAGGATATGAATGATGATACTATGATTGTAGGTATATGAATGACACCATATATACATGTATTTTGTTGGCCTAGAAACCTGTCTGAGATTTACTCATTAGGAGTAAATCTTAGATAGTCCCCGGTTTGGGACTGTTCTTGAACACTTAATCTCACTTAGGATGTAAGTGTATAATGTGTATTTGGTTTTCATGATGTTTCGTCAGCACTTCCCTATTTGTTCTCTAAGTACATATGTCGGTGGGCATTTGCCCATGTACATCGATGTACTTGGAGAATTGCGAGGAAGTGCTGTCGAAATTTCTCGAAAATTGAATACACATTATACACTTACTAGTTAGATTAGGTGATTAAGAAGGGGATAACCCTCATATATACTTGTTTTCTCTTTGATCATAGAATGGATAGATCATCGATGTCCATTCCAAATCACTACACCCCAGAGTTTATTTTAGGTCTTGATCAGTTTATTAGATTTTTTGAGGAATATAGGAAACAACCTGGAGATAGGTTCTACTGTCCATGTAGGCATTGCGGTAACAACTTGAAAGTCGGCACTGGTTACGAAATCAAAAGTCATGTCATGTGCAATGGGATTGTACAAGGCTAAACAGAATGGTACTGGCATGGAGAGATTTCAAACCTAAAATCAGTGGATGTAGATAACAGTTCTTGTGTGGAAGAAGAAATTGCCTCTGATGACATAGATGTGAACGAACCAGTTCTAGTAGACATCATTGATGCAATGCTAGTTAGTTGTGGGGTAGAGCACATCGATCCACCTCCCATGTTTAGAAACATTGTGCATGATGCTGAGAGACCGTTATACACTGGTTGTACTAAGTTTATGAAGCTTAGCACTGTGTTGAGATTGCATAAGATAAAAGCTAACAATAGATGGAGCGATAAAAGTGTAATGTCATTGTTGTCTTTGTTGAAAGAAATTCTTCCTGAAGGAAACAAGTTCCCAATCTCAACACACCAGTTAAAGAAATTGTGGTGCCCAATGGGAATGGAGGCCAAGAAGATACACACATGCCAGAATGATTGTGTATTATTTCAAAACTATGTGGATTTGAAAGATTGTCCAAAATGTGGTGCGTCAAGGTATAAAATGACAACTTTGGGGGAGTCCAAAATTGGTTCTCCTGCCAAGGTGATGTGATATCTACCTATAATATCACGGTTTCAACACTTGTTTGCCAATCTGATAGATGCATAGAATTTGAGGTGGCATGCAGATGTTAAGAAAAATAATTATGGGATCCTACGACATGCGTCTGATTCCCCACAGTGGAAGAAGATTGATTTATTGTACCCTAAATTTGGTGAAGAATTTAGGAATCTAAGACTTGGGCTTTGTACAGATGGGATGAATCTATATGGGACATTGAGCAGCTAACATAGCACTTGGCCAGTTATGCTTGTTATATACAATCTTCCTCCCAGGTTGTGTATGAAAAATAAGTACGTTATGTTTTTGTTGTTGATATCAGACCCTAAACAACCTGGAAATGACATCGATGTTTATCTTGAACCTCTGATTGATGAACGAAACTCTGGAGTGAAGGTGTGATGACCTATGATCCTTCATGTACAGAGATATTTCATTTGCACGCATGTTATTTTGCACTGCTAATGACCTTCTAGCATATGGGAATTTGTATGGATATAGTGTCAAAGAATCTAAAGTGTTTCCTATATGTGAAGATAACACTAAATCAATACGACTAAAACATGGAGGCAAGACTATATATCTTGGTCATCGAAGGTTTCTTCCAAAATTCCATCCATACCGTAGGTTGCGCAAAGTGTTCAATGGACGAAATGAGGAACGAAGTGCACCTAAACCTATACCACGGGAGGTTGTTTATGAAAGAGTAAAATACTTTTTCAATGAATTTGGTAAGAGATCACAATGTACCATGGCCACATAGAGTGACAAATCTTTATTCAAGAAGAAGTCAATATTTTGGAATCTTCCTTATTGGAGTTCTTTGGCAGTCAGGCATTGTATCGATGTCATGCACATTGAGGAAAATGTCTGTGATAGCATCAATGGTGCTATGTTGAATATACTAGGTAAGACTAAAGATGGGATAAAATCCAGAATGGACCTACGTGAAATGGGAATAAGGACAAAATTAACAAAAGTAGTTAGTAGCGATTGGAGAACATACTTACCTCCTTGTTACACGTTGTCTAGAAAGGAGAAGAAAGCTTTTTGTGATTGCTTGGTAAATGTTAAGGTGCCACAGGGGTACTCATCCAACATCCATAGATTGGTATCAATGAAAGATCTAAAGTTGAGTCTTAAATCTCATGATTATCACACTCTAATGCAACAAATATTTCATGTGGCAATTTGATCTATACTTCCAAAGCATGTAAGGTTTGCAATCACCAGACTTTGTTTCTTTTTCAATAGTCTGTGTAGAAACGTTATTAATCCTGATACTCTCGATAAGTTGCAAAGAGAAGTGGTTATTACCCTATGTCATCTTGAGATGTATTTTCCACCTTGGTTCTTTGATATCATGGTACATCTTGTTGTCCATTTGAATAGGGAAGTGAAAATGTTGGGACCAATTTTCTTGCATTTCCTTTGAATGATACATGATCATTTTTAAAGTTGATGTTCAAAACCGTTATCGTCCCGAAGGAGTATTATTGAGGGTTATGTGGTGAGAGAGGTTATGGATTTTTGTAATGACTTTCTGAGTGGTAATGACGCTCCTGTTAATGATAAGAATATTGAGTATTCTGGCAAAGGAATTTTGGGATCACAGATGAAAGTAATTAGCCGTGAGTAGTTGGAACAAGCTCACTTGTATATTTTACACAACATCGATGAAGTGAGTGTTTATATCGAGGAACATACCAATTTCATCAAGAAACAATATCCTTGAGCTAATTCAATGTGGCTTGCTAGAGAGCATAACAAGACATTTATTAAGTTGTTTGAAGATAAAGTCTTACATCAACTATCTCAAACATCAAATAATCTTGCTGAAAATATCAAATGCCTCACCTTTAAACCAAAATTGAATGTTATGTCTTATGAAGAGATTGAAATAAATGAGTTTTCATATTACACAATGTGTCAAGATGATAAGAGTGTCATCCAAAATAGTGGGGTCACCCTTCAATCATCTTCATTGTTTTCTACAAGTGCAATAGATAGGAGTCCATGTGAAGCTAAAATGTCATATTACGGTGTCATTGAAGACATATGCGAGTTTGACTACATAGATTTTAGAAATTTTCTCTTTAAATGTAATTGGGTTGATAACACCAAAGGAGTTATAGTGGATGAATTGGGTTTCGCATTAGTGAACTTTGAAAAGATTGGCGAGAAGGGTGAACCATTCATATTGACATCATAGGAAAAACAAGTATTTTATATCGATGATCCTACAAATGATAAATGGTCGGTTGTTCTTCATCGTAAAAGACAGTTCATTGAAGATCCTATAGATGAAGAAGAGTACTATGATAAGTATGATGACTCATGTCCATTCTCAGTTGGGTTGCCAATAAAGATGACTTGTATGTATGCTGAGATCACACTGAAGGAATTTTAATTATTAAAAGATTGTAGTTCTAGAGGCATGTTTTTATTTTTTTTATATGTTTTGTTTTTCTGAATGTGAACTTTATAATGTTTTATTATCTTCTTGTTAAGTTAAATGCTAAATGTTAATTGTTTGATTTTTTAATGACAATTTTGGATGGCTGAGCATGAGTATGATGATCGTGATGATGATTATCGTGAGGGTGAGGATATCAATGCAGTGCCTCACAATGTAAGTTCTTAAAATATATCCTATATTTCTATCTATATGCATTTATAAGTTAAATCCTGTGTGCTTTTTTGTCAAATTTTAGGTTGATGATGTACCCCCTAAAAACCTGGGGCACTTGATGAGAAGAGAAAAAAAATAAAAAAGTGAGGGCATCACTATGATGAATAAGTTACTACAATAAAAGGGGCAATGGACCCAAAATGCTTGTGGATTTTGATCATGTAGGAAATCCAGTTGGAGTGAACCGCAACTCATTTATTTCATATCTTGGGGTTCTTACTCGTAGCCATTGAAGTCCTAATGTAGAATCTTGGCATAAAGTTTCTAAGGGGAAGAAAGATAGTATGGAAGGAACTATATGTGAGTTATTATTATTTGCAATTCTATTTTGCATATTACTAATTGTTAGGACACTAGTTAAATATATGAAATTTTGTAGAGTATATTTGAACTGGATGAAAGTGTGCATCGTAAATGCGTGATGAAGCGTTGTGGGAGGGTCCTAAGGAACTATAGGACAAATCTCACCCGAGATTATATATGAAATGCTGAGAAGAGGAAGAAGTCAGCCACTGAGTAATGGAACTACCTGGACCCCAATGACTGGGATGAGTTGTTGCCAAAAGAAAAACTGATGAATTCAAGGTATTAAGTGCCACTCCCAATTTAATTAATATACATTCTTATGTATTCACCTATTCAAGATTGACCTTTTATGTTACTAACCAAATCAATGTGCTTACTAACAAGGCTATCAGTGATGCTCAAAGAGAAAGGCGTGCACTATATGTACATGACCACACGATGGGTCCAAAAGGCTATGCAAGCGTTCACCAAAGACTACAGGCTACTGCTGTTGCTGAGTCTACTTCTACTTAGGTGACTGGGGAGTCCTCTACTGTTACTCTCACACCTCTGCCTCACCATGATGTGTGGATAGCTGGGAAGCAAAACAAGAAAGGAGATATAACCAAACTCGTAACTACTGAGGCGACTACAAAAATGGTAAAATTCAAATCTTAGAGCAATCGATAATGATTATTATGTTTACTTACCAATTTCTATTGATGGCGATTAGATGGAGCTTCACAAGTAGAGGAAGCAAGGAAAGTTCATCCCTGAGGGTACAAGGGATGAATTGAAAGTTTCTCTTGGTAACCTAGAGCATCCTAGATGTGTTAGGGGTGCAGGCGTTGGTGTGGGCATAAAAGCATTCTTTGGGCCATCACAGTGGAAACGTGTCCTAAAAGTGGGATTTTCAAAAGCTGAGGTAACCTATTTGTTTTTTAGAATATTATTGCAAAAGTGAATTCAATAATCAAAAGCTAGCGTTTCTTTTATCCATGTATAGGTAGATGAGTTAATTAATAGGAGAGTCCATGAAGCAATGAGCAAGTGGTAGGTGTCTCTTACTACCACTCAGACAGTACATGTGGTGTGTTGCTCTTCTCCTACAATAGAGGTGGTTGGGAGTAATCCTGTAGACCCACCACCTAGCATGTTCGCTGTAAGTATTTTAATGACATAGTATCTAGTCTTTTCCAGATGATATGTTTATGTATATATGTATATAACATACTTTACGTAAATTTGTAGGGGTTGAAGCCATGTCGTCTAAAAACAAAGAATTTATCATTGTAGAGGCCAAGGCTTACCCACCCCTTCCAGGGGCATGTTTCATGGCACTTCAAAAGCAGATGGTGTGGTTCGTGTGAGCCCGAGACATGTACTCCACCAGTGGAGGCATCATCCATTGCTATATGCCCACCCAGATTCTGAAACGCTTGGTGAAGCAGAAGGATGAGTGATATTGTGGCCCGAAATAGATGTCATATATACTGATATTGTATGGTAAATTTACATTACGTTCATTTGTTAGCATGTATATACGAGCTAGTCAATTGATCTAAAATTATATATACATGTCAAAAGGAAGAAACCTGCTACAGCTCGACCACCACCTCCACCCCCTCCTAAAGTACCTAGTTGACTTCCTAGGGACCTATACGACTCGTTAGGTCCTAATTGTAAGGGTATGATAGTATGGATAGATGAACATGAACAAAATTGTCTTATAAATGTTTCTATTCTGGTGGACGCTATAGGTGAATCATACAATAACAACATATTTATACAAGATATTTTGGAGTTGTTTTATTATGATTGGCTGAATACATCTATGATATAGCTACGGATATGCTGAGATCTTGTTTATATATCCATATAACTTGTTTTATATATGATGATCTAGTTTGTTATATATTAATGCATACGTAATACATGTTTTGTAGCCACTTACACACGATCTGTAAAGATTTTTCATTTTCCCATGTGGGATTTCTATTTCCATCTTTGATCAGTTAAATATATAAAGAGCCTTCATCAATTACCTCATACTACTCTGTCGCTTTTAAATATTTTGGTAAAAAAAAGAAGACGGTGATAATAGCTCCATTCAATGTTGAGTAAGTTTACTTTGCTTATAATTTGGACTTAAGAAAATTACATTTTTATTGTGGATTTTGAGTTATTAATTTTTAACTTTCTTACCTCTAGTGGTACGCATTGGGAGTTACTGGTTATTGTCCCCAAGACGTGGACTATTTATTATCTAGATCCTTCAGGGAAGGAATTAGACTCATTATATGGACACTCAATGAAAAGGCCATTATTCACGTGAGAAATCTTTCATATTTTATATTCTGTTAACATCTATTTTTATATTATTATTTAATAATGCAATTTAATGTGTTACATTAACATGTAGGGCTTTAAAAGTGTCCAAAAAAGATGGAGGAAACATGGCCAAGACAAAGAAATCGTTGCTTTGGGAGAATGTGAAAGTAATTTCTTGACTCCAATGTATATATTATTTATGTGAACTATGCTTGTTTTTTTTTTGAGTGAAAGGTTATGCATTTCTAAAAACAAATTTACAGATAGGAAGGCTAGCACTTGTGAGGTTTTTGTTTGGTACAAACAGAAGCTAAGGATAGGATGAAATAAAATCTACGATGGAAATAGTTCAAGGTGGAGGCACCCCTATAACAAGTCTCTAAATGATGAAAATCAAGAGCGAAAAAATATTAGATCTCCTGGGCCTACCAAAGCATACTGTAAGAAGTCTGATTCTTCCTCTAAGATCTCCTCCAAAGTGTAGAAGACATCGCCTGCTACAGTGTTGTTTTCCGAGCTACCTTCTGCTGGAGTCATCCTTGATGATGTCGACGCCTGTCCTATAAGCATGTTGGATAGAAAGATCTAACGATATCTTTAAGAAGATGATATGTAAAAGATTTTTTGAGTTATTGAATTTTGTGTGATTTCTTTCTATCCAAATGTGCCATAAAATGGTTATTATGATGTCTTCTGGGTAGAAATGTGCAATTATCAGATCTTATGTCAAAAAAAGTTATTGATGATAGTTTAGAGAAATAGCAATTGTTGAAAATATGTTCTGTTGTTTCTGATTCTGCTAGGCAAAGATAGCATTTGGTAGGCCCAAACAATTCTCTCTTGGTGATACTTTGGTCAGTGAGGAGTTTGTTGTTTTGTAGGAGCCATAATTGTTTTGTGTGTTTCTGAGACCGTTTGTTTTTCCATATGAGGGAGTAATTTGGGGGTGATGCCTCTGTGGGTGAGAAAGGTGTATGCTGCCTTGGGGGTGTATTCCACACCCCATCTCTAGGAGATCTTATTTGTTGTGTTGCATTCCAACTCATGGATGATGCTGTTAATTTCTAAACTGTCTAGGTATGTGAGAAGTAGTCACTTGAGTGCATTTGTTTTTTTGTTGGTGAGGAGGTTAAGGGCTTTGGCCGTAGTAATATTTGATAATTTTTTTGGGATAGAACATTTTGGGTGTAGGTTTTTGATGGTATTGTGATGGAACCAAGGATCCTTCTAGAAATTTATGTTGTAGTGAGCATGCGGAGGGGTATGAATGATATTTTTGATCAGGGAGATGTGTCTATTGATATATTTCTAGAGAGGTGAGGCTGTACTTTTAGTAGTTTTTTTCCATGGTGGGGTTTTCTTGTAATATTTTTGCTGGATCAAGTTTCTCCAAATCTTGTTTTTATTGTTTGCTAGGATGTTTATGATTTTAACCACTAAGCAAAGAGCATGAGTTTCTAAGTCGATGATACTTCATCCTCCATAGCCCGTAGGATCTGAGATGGTGTTCCAGTTTACAAGGTGGGTATGTTTTCCTTTAGAATGTGGAGGATTGTGATTATTCCAAAGGAAGTTTCTTCTAATTTTTTCAATGATATTTTTTGTTTTGGTTGATAAGGGAATGCAGTTGAGGTAGTGTGTTGTGATGGGAGTGATCAAATTATTTAGTAGTGTGAGGAGACCAGCAAGGTTAAGGAAGTTATTTGTCCATGAGTTCAATTTTGTGTTGATCTTATCTATGATGGGGACCCATATTGAATGAGTAATGTTTAATGGGGTAATGGGTAAGCCAAGATAGTTGATCTGGAACTCTTCATGCTTACATTTGAGGAGTGTTTTGAATCTATTGATGATGTGATGATCAGTGTGTACACCAAAGATAGAGGACTTTTGGAGGTTGAGTTTTAGTCCCGAGATGTATGAGAAGATACCTATGATTCTGATGGCATTGATGATGGTGTCATCCTTAGGTGAAACCAGGATGATGGTATCATCTGTGAACTGGATGATGTTCTCCTAACATTCAGTGAGGGAAGTGATAAGACCTTGAGCAGTACCAAGTTTGATCATCTCAGTGAGGATCGAGGTCACAATAATGAACATGTATGGAGAAAGGGGGTCACCTTGCCTGAGCCCATTTGTATTTTTAAAATATCTGAAAGGTGAGCCATTGATGATTGTGAAAAAATGGTTTGTGGAAATGCAAGCATGTATCCAATCTATCCAAGAATATGGGAAGCCATAGCCTTCTAGGGTTTTAATGAGACATTTCTAGTTGATGTAGTCAAAGGCTTTTTCAAAATCAAGCTTGATAGAAATAAAAGGGGTTTTATTGATGTGGCACAGATGTATCATCTCATTAACCATAAGGTAGGCATCTTGGATATTTTTGTCCTTAAGAAAGGAATTTTGATTTAGTGGTATGATGTTGTTTATGTAGGGCTTCAATCTATTGTCCAGGGTTTTTGCAATGATTTTATATGAAGTGTTAATAAGGCTGATGGGTCGGAATTGTGGGATAAGCTCAGGTTGTTCAATTGTTTTGATAAGTGCACTGAAGGTCTTATTTAGATGTTTGAGGATGTTGTGAGCATTGTTGTGCTTGTAGATTTCTTGTAGCAAACCCAAAAAGTATTTTTTGTAATGGTTCCAATTTTCCAGGTAGAATTCCACATTAAGCCCGTCCGGCCCTGGTGATTTGTTTTTCCTAAGGGACTTGATCGTAGAATTAAGTTCTTCAGGATAGAACGGTTTAATTAAGTTTGAAGGAGTATCAATCTTAATCGGGAAAAGCATCTGCCAGTTTATGGAGTTTAGGAAAGATGGACTGTGGTTGGTGTTAAAAATCTTCCTAAAATGTTCAACAATGTGAGAAATGATCAAATATTTGCTTGTGGTGATGATGCCTTGTATATTTAGGAAGGCAATGACATTTCTCCTATGGTTATTGTTGCAAACTTTATGGAAGAATTTTGTGTTTTTGTCACCGTTTGTTTCCCAAGTAACTTTGTCTCTATGTCTCCACTTGATGTCTAGACAGTATTTAATATGGTCAATCTTAGACTTGATAGTGAGAATAAGAGCTAGATCGGATGAGGGGTCGCTATCGACAAAGAGATGTTGTTGCTTAAGATATTTAAGAGAGTGGGCTAGGTTTTGGGGTTGTCTGCATTTCTAATATATGATATTTTGTTTTATGAGTTTGGTGTTTCTATGTATGTGGTACCCCAGATTTCTAGTTATGTGATCAGCCAAGTTCCAATTGTTCTCATAGTGTTTTACAAAGTGGGGGAAAGTGAGCCAGTAGTTTTTGAATCAAAATGATTTTTCCCCATACATCTCTATGGGTGTCAATGATCTTGGGGAAGTGGTCCGAGATAGGCCGATGGGCAATATGGACAGATGCTATAAGGAAATGTTCTTCCCAAGAGGAGGAGCAGATGAAGTGATCTAATCTAGCTCTAGTATTATTTCTAGACAACGTAAAGCCTGCATTAGAGGGAGGAATGTCAATCATTTTGTGTTCAGTAAGGAGGTGTATGAGGGTGTTGTCTGCTGGTGATAGGGCTGATGAGGCTGAGGAGAGGTTTTTCCTATATGAAGCTCTAGTAATGAGGTTGAAGTCTCCTCTAAGGATCCAAGGTTTTTGGCTATTGACTAGCATGATTGCTGAGAGTTCCAAGAGAAAAGTCAATTTGTTGTACCACCATAAACACGAGTGATGGTCCGGCTGAAGTGATCAGACAAATTTGTTAGAGAGAGAGAGATGCAGAAGGTGTTGAGATCCCAGTGAGAGAGAGTGTAAGTGTTTTTGTTATATCCCACTAGGAGTCCCCCTTTGTAACCATTTGGTGGGATTTGAAACCATTCTGTATTCTTGTTGCCTCCTATAGATTTTAATGCAAAAGGTGAAAGTGTGGTTTTGGTTTCTTGTATGGTGATAATGTCTATATTGTTTTTGTAGATGTGGTTTCTGATCTCTTTTCTTCTGCGCACGTTGGCCACACCATAGATGTTCTAGGATGTAATCTTCATAGGTTCAGTTGAGAGAGTAACCCTAAAAGAGGGAAAGAAAAGGCTGCTAAGAGATTCTCAATAAGTTGATCTTCGAGTTTGTCTCTACTAATGGCCTTCGGTTTGTCCAGTTCATGAATTTTTCGATGTCATTTAATGCTATGTTAGCTATATTTTCCTCTTCAAAATGTATTCCTATTTTGTTAGTGAAACTGGTAAAACTATGTATGTCAGGCTATGATGCTATGTCTTCTATATTGTCTATATCATAAGCTTCTTTGGAAACAGATGAAGATAAACCAAAATCTGAAATTTTATCTGAGGAAGATGGAGAGTAACAAGTACCTATTTTCGGTGTTGCAAAGTTGTTTCTCCTAGTCGACCCTTCGGGGCTAGATTGCATGGAGTTGGTGGACTTGATGTTGTTCATGTCCTTTCCTTTTCCCTTCTTCTTTGGACTTTGCAAAGATCTAATCTCGTTAATGATAGTAGTTTTAAGCTTTTTAATAGTATCAGGGTCTATATTCAGAGATAAGTTTTCTTCTTTTGGAAGTGAGAGGAAAGGTTGGTATGTGTCCTTGGGGGGGGGAGAAGAATGGTTAACAGGTGGATAATCTATTCTTTGTCTTTTAAGGCTGAGGGATTTGTTTGAGTCTTCTGAGGATTTTTTGGTGGCTGTTTTTCTCTCCCAAACCAGATTTCTTCCACCTGGTTTGCAGATTAAACTGAATGGTTTTTTGCTATTAATTGAACAATACCAAGAAGGTGGATGAATAGATAGATCTGAGAAAGAGGTTTTGATATCGAAGGGGTGCTCAACTGAAAGCTTGATATTGCAAATCATTTCTCCCAGTCTGATATTCAGGGATGATGGGAGAGAGGTGGTTTGTTTAACAAATAAGATATAGAAAGCTTTGATATACTACGAGAGGTGTAGAGTATCTAGATTGATGTATTGGCGGGTTGCTCCCACAGAGTGAGCAATGGCTCTGAAAATCTCCACATCCCAAAGGTGTGGAGGAAGGTTGGATATGGCTACCCATCCTGACCCTCCTGACAAGGCCTCGAGAGCCCTATGGTCAAAAGTCCATTTAGAGAGATTGGCTTGAACAAAACTAGACCCACAAGGGATTGTTAAGATGTGTCTGAAAAGGTGGTCTATCATAGTGCCTTCAGGAACATAATATAAAAATTGTGAGGGTGAGAGAGTGTTGGGTTTTAGCACCGTATGTCCAGGGATTAACAGGGCAATAGCTCTAGTGACATCTAGGATATTGACCGTGTTGTTGTCCAGATTGTTTTCTATGGTAGCCATGATACTTGTAGTGGTGAAGACCTTCAGGAGTTGCATAGAACTGGTAGGGAGATCGAAAGGGATAATAGTCTCAAGATGAGCAACAGGAGCCATGTTGAAGGGCATAGGTGCAAGAAGCAGATCAGGGGTGGTGTTGGGTTTAGAAGGATGGGGGGTGGGTTTAGCTGATGGTGTTATGGTGGGTTTAAAAGGAGGATGTCAGTAGAGTTTATCATGTGCATGGGGGTCTAAAGGAGGGAAAGGTGGATCTACAAGGCATGCAAAGTAGTTGTTTTGAGTTGAACATGAATGATTAGGATGTTTCATCTGGTAGGATTTGTCATAACTGAAAAAGCATTCTACATGCCATTTGGGAGCATCGTAACTTGGATAAGATCTACGAAAGTGTCTAAAATTTTTTGGGAAGAGATTAAGGGTGGATTTGCAAAAGTGCCAGGTGTGGCCATTCTCTTGACATTTTAAGCAAATCACTTTTTTGGTGCATCTAAAGTGTGAATGATTCAGGCTGTGGCAAAAGGTGCAACACAAGGCTTTGAAGGGTCGCCTCGATGGGGCTGGTTCCAAGGTTGTGAGTTCTTCTCTATCTCGAAACTCTGCTGAGCAAGAGCAAGCGTAGGGAGGTGTCTAAGAGGTGGAAATGTTAGATTTAATTGGTGTTGGTCAGTCAGGATGATATATTCTTTTATTGGAACATGATGTTTACAAGAATCCCAATATTTCCTTGAGGGAGAAGATATCTCATACCTTGTTGCAATCATGTTCTTGATGGGTGATGATGTAGCTTTATCTTGCGTATCTTCCTCATCAAGTCTAGAAGATAGGGAGATGGGCCAGAGATTTGATATAGTGGGTGGTTGGTGTTCATTTCTCACAAAGAGTTGGTCAGGCAAGTTTGAGGTAGAAGAGAAGATGTGCTCTTCCTTGCTGAAGAAAAGTGGGTATAATTCTAGGGGGGTTTCATTGTTGAAGTTGTTAACCCAAGTTGTCAGTGTTTTGTGAGGTGAGGGTTTTATGAAGATGGTCCATTCCTATTTAAGCTTCAACTCGGAGATCATGCTTGCCCATCCATCGGTGATATACAAGTTGGATTTGCCGATGAGTTCTATGGTGACTGGGAAAGATTTGTATCCAATAAGGATTGTGTTTGGGCCAGGCGAGATATCAAATTTATGGTAGATCCATGCTTTTGGAAGGGGGATGCTGGTGAGGTACAGAGGGTTTGAGAGGTTGTAGTCCATGAAAGGGAAGTGGGTACCCATGTTTGGTAAAGCTGGTAGGAGATAGGCTGATCTTGCTGGAGTTGATGGTTTCTTATAAAGAAAAGCTCATTTGAAGAGCGTAGAATTCTTGATCTTGCCTTTGATCCTCTTGTTGTTTCTTAGGGAGGTAGAGATGGAACCCCCCGTCCTCATGTTGAAGTTTCTGAGGAAAACAGATGGGAAGGGTGGCTTGAGGCCAATAAAGGGGCAACACATATTCCAGAAGCAACAACGAGGATGAGGGATAGCATTCATTTTATTCACTATAGGTATTAAAAGCCGAGCATGCAGGGTGAGGGATCGGTCAGGGGGCACCCCACAAAGGGGGAAATTGTAGCTGGATGATGCACATGTAGGAAGGCCAGGTGGGTAGTACTATCTCTAAATCATTGATGTAGCTACACCGTTCTAGAGTAAAAATCAGCTAGTGAAGCTCACTTGAATGATCCCTAAATCAGCTAGCTCACCTGGAGGATCCCTCAGATAGTCCAGAAGTCTGTCTTGATGGTGTCGAAAGAAGGCTCTGGGAGATCAATGTGCTGGAGTTTGCAGATGGAGAGAAACAGTTGGTGTTTCTGAGGTTGGGGCTAGAGAGTAGTTGGAGATCAATGCGCTGGAGCTCGCCGATGGAGAGAGCAGTTGGAGTTCCTGAACTATGCTTCTTTGTATTTGTTAACATTTTGTATGTTTCAATCTATAGTGTACTACACAAAACAATGACTGGGCATGTGCATACTACGTGATGTGATATATGGACCTAATTATCAAACATGTTGCAATGGAAATCGATACCATACAACATGTATTATATATAGTCTCACTAGATAATATGAAATATATCAATCTTATAATATAATATTAATTATATATATGTCATTCTATTTGTAGGTGTTTAAAACCATTGACTTCACTACAAATGAAAAGTTATTAGATGTACATACGCCCTATACGATGGAAGAATTTAATGGTGTAAGAGAACAACGGGCAAAAGCCTTACAAGTAGTGTGAATTTTTTATTATCATTGGAATACTGATGGTGATGATGATGATGATAATGATAAAGAATGATATTTCTAAACTATGTTGTCATAATTATTTCTGTATTTGATGACATGTTAAACTTTGAAAGACACACTTATAGATACATGTCTGAATGATTTTTTTGAATTGTCTTATCTATATACATATGTGCGTGAAGATGAATACATGAATGTTTCTACATGTGTCTGAATGTGAAAAGAGATGAAATGAATGGAACTGTAGGTTGCTATATGTGTGTCAATATGAAATGGAGGAATGAAATGGAACTACAAGTTTCTACATGTGTGTGGTGAAATATTAATTGTTCATTGTGGCTTGTTGTGCTTATACATGAGTGTGAATCATTCCATATATTAATTGTCCATCCTTGTTAATTTTGCAAGTTTGTGGCCTGTTGTTGGATGAAGTCAATGGATGCTATAAACCTACAGTTCAAAACTAAACTATAGGTTTTGCATCCTACTGACCAATCAGTCAGTAGGCCTGCAAGCTGATTAGAAAAAAAAATCAAAACATAGTCGTCAGTTAACAAAAGAAACCGACAACAAAAACTTAACTCATCGATGATTGATAGTTAACCGACGTCTTTATCACCTAATGGTGTTAGTGACTGTTTGGTTAACTTACAAACCGTCAATAATTTTAGGTGAATAGAGTCAGTTTTTGTTACTAACCGACACCTATGGTCTAACCTAGGGACAATTTTTTTTTCGGGATGGGATGAGGCGTTAGTTATGACTTGATAACCAACACATATGGTCCCCCTGCTGGGACATTTTTTGGGTTTGGAATTGGGGGATGACATTGTGGTGTCGGTTATGAAATTAATGCTGAAGGTGTCTACATTGAGTGTCCCCACTTGGGTGTCGCTTGGAAACCGACTTCTAAAGCCATATTTAACCGACGCTAAAGGTGATATTTGTACTAGTGAATCTTATCATACATATGATCTAATTGTTTAAGTCACACACTTAAATACATACATCATCTAGTGATATCATTCTTTTGATATCTACTTACATCTGTGCCATCATCTTATGGCTGAGACAAACATAATAGACAAAATTACCTTTATTATTATCAAATTAGGTATTTAATGCTACATTCCCATCATTATATGATTCTATCTCTGGGCATACATACCAACAAATTTCCACTTTCACTTAGGTCCAATCAACTATGAATCTTATTTCTAGTGATCTTAACATGTCCATGATGTTTCTGTTGTGCAAGCACTTCTATAGAGGGTTAAGCAACATTTGCTTCAAGCGGTCTTTTTCAGTTTCATAAGTCTTTCATGTATGACATCTCATATGAGACGGAAGTGCCCCATTATGCTATCTAATATTCCTTTCCTAACCAATAGCTCCATTGTTGTCATCAGTATTTGTACTACGTCATCAATGGTTGGAACCTCACACAAGTTCACCCATATGAACTTCTTGATCTATACAATATTCTCTGTTGTTTTCATAAAACAGAGATACTAAGGTCTATTGTAGATTTAAGCAACTATTATTAGCTTGGAACTCTTTCCATCTTATAGTTCTTATTTAAGGTCAACCATAAATTTAGGTTGTGATCATTTTGTTAGTTTGTAAGCTTGCATCTGTGTAGATCTTTACACCCAACTCTTCCTTATTACCATAACCAAGGAACCTATCCTTTTAGTGTTTCTCAAGTACTGAAGGATGTTCTTTATTGTAATCTAGTGACTCTCACTGACATCTGACATATACCCTCTCATCATGTCCAATACATATGAGATTTCTAGATAAGTATGTATATATCCTCTCATCATGTCTAATACATGTAAGATAACTGGATATCCTCTCATCATGTCCAATACATATGAGATAATTCTCTCGTCATGTTTAATAAAGACAAAGTAACATGATAATTCATAACATTGCATTAATAGGTCCAATTGCTGATGTATATGGCATCTACCCAAGTGTTCATGTTCTTCATAAGAACTGAGACACTAGGATCTTGAGAGACTAACTCTAAGAAACATGGATAAGTTTTCTGTAAGGCCCCTGGACTTACTTAAAATTTTGAACCAACTTAATTACCATAATTGAATTCTTACAACCTTAATCTAACCTTGTGATATTCTTTGGAATCATAAGACAAGCTTAAGTTTCTAATTTGGTCCAATTTGGACATTGTTTGAGAAAGTTATGCAAATTTATGTACATTTTGGACTTTTCTACAATTGACCTAATTGAGGGGTTTTCTTTTCAAATTTTTGCATCAATTATGTTCCTTAGATGTTGTTTTATCATTCTTGAGCTTTTTGAGCCATGTGATGCTCAATTGTACCTTGATTTGGAGGATATTCCATTCTAGGTTGAATTAGGGTTTACTCCCCCCCACCCTAAAGGATGAGCCACCTTCAAGGCTATCAACCGATAGATCTACTTCTTGGCCATCATCTGGTGGCCATCAGCCAGTGGTAACAGTTGGTGGTGATCACCATTAGGCCCTAGGTCAATGTCTCAAGCTGGTTTAGGTCACTTGAACCCATGGTTCCCTTATGGACATGATAAATCGATGGTTCACCCATATTTAGACCTAAACCATGATCAAATGAAGGTAAACTTCCACCAAAAGCTAGTGGATGGAATAGGAGACCATCAATTGATGGCCTAGAAGTCCCCAATAACCGGCAGACCTACTTCTTACTCATCCATGCAAGCTTTAAGCCATGGACACATGGAGAGCTGCTTGTACACCTCATGCTTCTTCTCAACCTTATCCCAAGCTTTATATACTTACCCTTAGCCCCCAAAATGAAGCTTTTTCTCTCTGCTACTTCCTCCTTCTAAGAGCCTCTTTCTCTCTCTATTCTTCTGTGGAAAATTTGTCCAAGGAAGAAGAAGAAGAACTTCTTGGAAGAAGCATCTAGGGTTCTGATTTGCTTGCTTTTAGGGTTTCTAAAACTTCTTCTTGGTGAACTTGACCTAAATGGGTAAGTATTTCCTTCTTTCCTCCATTTCCTTCGCTATTCTTCTTCCTCCTACCTCTCTCTAGGTTTTCTGTTCCATGGTAGAAATTTCTCTAGAACTCAAGAACCTATCTTTTCTGGCTCTTTCTTCTAGGGTTTTGCTTCCTTGTATAGAAGGGTACCTACTTGGCTGAGTTTAGATATGAAACTTGGGGTTCCTTGCCTTCTTTGTCCGATATCCTTGCATCTAGAAGTCTGTTCTTATCACTATATGTGAGTTTTACAACTTTCTTCACCTATATTTCTTACTCCAAACTTATTTTCTTATATTCTAGATTAAAAATGAAGATCCTTGCATTTAGAAGCTATGCTTGCTAGGGTTTCGGATTTTTATGGTGTTCCATGTATAGTTCTTGTTCTAAAATGAACCTGTAAATAGGAGTACGACCATCCTACGTTAGAGGATGGTCTAGGGTAGGTTAGTATCTCAATCATTGGTGCTAAGCACCTAAGAAGCGATGGATTAAACTAGGGTTTTCAAGCCTTTTTCCTTCACTACTGCATCACCCAATGATGCCACTATGTCAACTGATGGTGACACCATGACAATCGATGGTGGTGACCAAGGGTGTCAATCGATGGTCACAACCAATGGTCTGATGGTGGTGACCAAGGGTGTCAGTTGATGGTGACAACCAATGGTCACCCCTTAGGTCAAGTTTCGTTTCAATTAGTCTTAATGATAAATAGTTAGTGCCTTAATGGAGGTATCAAACAATGGTGATAATAAAGTAACATCCTATGGTGAGAAATGATAGTAGTGATGATCCTATCAATAAATGGTGGTCCAATATGTCACAATTGATGGTGGGTCAGATCACCACAACCGTTGGTGAGTTAAGCTCTCAAATGCAACTTCAATTCAACCCTAAACCAATAATCTCTTGGTTCAATAGATCTATTTGGTGGTCCTATACCCTAACTGATTATTTTGAATAATGAACCTGATCTAATGAATGAGATTGGCTATTGATTAGAATGGATCCCATAGTGTTATATGTGGGTCCTAGTAATGAGAATTTGATGGTTCAATGCCTTTAATTGGTAGTCTTACCATTCCTCTCGTATGAGTATAATTGATAAATCACCATAACAAGTAGATGTGTACCTTAATGATATCTGGCCTATTACACCAACTCTAATATGATTAATTGATGGTTATTGGTTATAATTAGATATCTTGAATGATTAATGTGTTAATGAATTACACCCTCCTTGTGTTGAAACCTCAATATACTGCTAATTGAATATCATAGTATCTTGCCATGTTAAGATCTATGGGATACCTATGTGCTAATGATCTTTTGATCCTTTTTTAAGGCCTAGAATGATTATGATGTTCTTTCATGAATTAATGTGATGGTCTTAATGACCTTTGGGAATGATTGAGCCCTGATTGAAGTGAAATCCTTTTTATGTTCCAATAAGGGTTGAAACCCTAGAACTTGTGATAAGAAATGAATATCTTGAAATGATATGATGGCACATCTGGGGTTCATTATGATGCAATAAGTGATAGCATGTGGTAATGGGATTAAAATTCATACCTCAAATGTTTTATATCTTCTGAAGTTGCAATATTTATGCAGTTGATAGAAATGAATTAGGGTTTTACGTCCATTTATATGATGAAGCCTTAATTCACCCAATTGAAAATAATTAATCTAGTGTAATCCTAATCATGTAGTTCCTTGTGACATAGATCTATGTGAGTGTCAAGTATTTCCAGATGGTGAAACGAGTATTCCTAAGAGAAACTCAAAGAGCATACTATTGAGTATGCAGGGTGTTTGTCATCTGAATCCAAGTGTTTAGAAGAATGACTACAGTCATACCTTCGCAGGAGAATGGATATGGTCGTGTCTTAGATATGTGTATATGATGAGATTTGAGGACAACTGTGGTTGTGCCTCGGATGGTAGGGTTTGCATACCCACCTCCTATCACTAGTACAGTGACCTGTACTAAGGATGGGCTAGGCTGTTAGCAGCTTGACCTGATGTGTCGCTATGGAAGACTCGTACTGACCGAGGGTGGAGAAGATCTTAGAAATATAGTTATACTATATCTTGTATGTCACTTATTTCAACTTAGTAGTGGTCAGTTGGGACTTGAGTGGTATTCCTCAAATCCCTGAGGGCAATGTAATAAAAGATGTAATAGAAGTTGTGTAGTATATTTGTTAGGGTTTAATACATTTCATATAGAATGACTAGCCTTGCCTTGTCCTTACACTACACAATGCTTATAAGATGCTATCCTAAAATATATAAGTAGTTATTCTTATTGTTAAGTTTACTTGATTAACTTTCTTAGTATGCTAAAACTTTTTAATCTGCTTAAATTGCTTATTCAATACCCTAATTGCTCAGTTTATTACTATTAATTAATCTTTTGTAATCAATATATGTTGGAGAGAGTTATATCTATCACTGGGATTAGATCTCACCCGTAGGTTACCACATCTTTTTAGGTGGTCATGGGAAATGTGGTCGAGGTCATGTTGTAGAAGAGAATCAACCTAGTGATCTATAGATTCAGAAGGTTGGAGAGAGTTATATCTATCACTGGGATTAGATCTCACCCATAGGTTACCACATCTTTTTAGGTGGTCATGGGAAATGTGGTCGAGGTCATGTTGTAGAAGAGAATCAACCTAGTGATCTATAGATTCAGAAGGTTGATCAGTTATAGATATTAGTCGTAGAGTCCTAGTGTAACATCCTTGACCTGGGTTTAGGGATAACCCTATTTTTTTGCTTATATAAGTTGCTTATAACTTTAATATAATCCTATAAAGTATTTTATTATCGTATGACAAACTTAAGTTGCAAGTTTGGTCCTATTTGAATGATTTTGAGCAATGTTCCCTTATTTTGGACCAAAATGCAGTTTACCCAAGATAAGGGGTTATATTGCAATATGTCACATGATGAACGTGCCTTAAGTGTTTTAACATCATAATATAGAGAATATTACTAAGTTGTGTCTTGTGGAAAGCCTAAAATTCCAAGTTTGAACTGGTTTGAATAATGTTAGTGCCTTGTGCACTAATTTTGGTACAAATTGTAATTTACCCAAAATGTAGGGTTGATATGAAAATTACCACCTCTAGAGTGTCCCTACTCCCTCTATGTATCATTTAGAGGAGGGATAAAGAATGAGACACCATGTTTGAATCATATTTGAGTGATGGTACTCTTGGTGATGAAAAGACCAAATAAGGGTTGAATCTGAAACCCTAATTTTAGTTGTATCGGGTTGTAGACTTGATATGGGAGTGCCTATCGGCCAAGGATCCATAGAGGGGATCCCATATCAGTTTTTTGACTCTTGAAAAAGGCCAGGACAGCCTAATCACCTCAACAAGGTGAAGTTTATCGGTTTACAAATCCTTAGAAAAGTTGTATCGGGTTGTGAATAAAGTGGTGATAGAGTTGAAATATCATATCCAACAAGATAAGTGATGGCCAAAATTTTATCTCTAGATTATCCTCAAGTGTTTTACATGTCAAGATAAATATTAGTTCATGCATGTACACATTTCAACCATGCATGGACACGTGGCACCTAGTAGCTTAAAGTGATGACACCTCATATACACACTTTGTCATGAACCGCAACTATAGATACCATTCCTTTCACCTATTAGTGAAATTTTTTCGAATTTCACCACCCTCCTTCTCTTTGATATCATGCATGGGGAAAGGGTATTGTGCATAAATCCTTGATATCGGCCATAGAAAGGTGATATCGGCCATAGCAAGGTGACATCGACCATAGTGAGGTGATATCGGCCATAGCAAGGTGATATCGGCCATAGTGAAATGATATCGGCCACAAGTGGAGTGATATAGGCCACATGTAAGGGGATATCATGCATGAGTGGTGAGGTGTCTTGCATGGTGCTAAGGAGCAAGAAGGAACTCAAGTATTAACCCTAAGGTGAGGCCGTGATCATCTTCAACCTTGGATTAAATCATGGATCTAGGGTTGCGATCTTCCTTTCTTTTCTTCTTCACCAAATACTTATCCATGGTGATTCTTCACCTATAGAGGAGTTTTGAAGCTCATCTTCAACCTTGCAAATGTGAAGCTTTGGATCTTGGAGCTTTGAAGTTGTTCTTGAGGTGGGTTATATAACTTGAACCCAATTATGTTATTATTCACCCTCAATCTTGCTATACTTGATGATCTACTTTCAATTTCGAATTTTCTTGAATAATTGATGAATCCATTAGTTCTAATAGTTGCATAGACCTGTTGTCCATGAACTAGAATATTAAGAATGAAGTACTTGAGCTTAATGATGATAACATCATCATGGTCCAACCCAATATTGGTTTGAAATACCTCTAACCCGATATGACAAACCATAGATTATGAGCAACCCGATATAGGTGATCCAAGTACCAACCTCAAGCCCAATATAATGATGATTTTATACCTCATGGACGATATGTGTGACACATACACACACCTTGTGCATGATATGGGGTCAAGCACTCACCTTATACACGATATGGTGTCAAGTATACACCCTAACCCAATATTGTTTTGAATCCCAACATGGCAAAGTGAAACCCGATATGCATTGGAATTCCAAACCCTTATTGGTTTTTGAACTTGAGTTGAATTAGTCCAACCTATTATTTAGCCTATCACTTATCACATGGTGAAGGGTAGGCCGATACCATGAAGAGTTGAAGAGTTATGAGCAAAAGGGTCTAACCCGTTATGCAAACCCTAATATTGAGTAACCCGATATGGATGTACGATATGGTGATGAGGATACACCTCAAGCATGATATGGATGGATGATATGGTGATAAGGATACACCTTTGGCACGGTATGGATGCTCGATATCGAAGCATACATACACCTTTATGCCCGATATGGTGGAAGCATACATACACCTTGTAGTGTGTTATGTCAAATTATAAATTAAGATGTAAAGAGTATAATGCATTTTGATAATTGTGGGCCAATGTACCTTGGGAGAAGGATTGAGACAGCTTAATAAAGAATGATTTAATCAACATCCTAATGAGGATGAGAGAGAAACTTATACATGCGTGATAATCATGTAATGAACATATATTGATACTCCTAATATGAGTGGATTGTGAATTAGGGTTTGATCCTTGATAATATGATCTTGAAACCCTAATCGATTAATAAAGGGAAACCCTAACCCTAATGAAGGGTAATGATATGATTTGAAACCCTAATCAGTTAATAAGGGGAACCCTAACCCTAATGAAGGGTGTTGATATGACTTGAAACCCTAATCGGTAAGAAAGGGAAACCCTAACCCTAGCAATGGGAAGGTTGTATTTCTCTTGTATTCCATGGTGATGATATGTATTTGATATTGCTGTTATCATGAAATACTAACCATGCTGGTATCATGAGATAATGAACATAGCTAGGTATGAGCGATGATGTTTCATATAATATAGATTAAATAGGTCTTGTAAGCCATGTGAAATACTTGTATAACAAGTATAATGTTTATATAGGTCTTATGACCTAGAGATGGTTGTTACCTAGTGAGAGGTGACAAGATGTTTATAAAAGTCTCATGATCTAGAGATTGATGTAAGAGATGGCAATGTTCAAAATAAACTAAGGAAATGGGAACCCCATAACATAATAATAATAATAAATGGTTATAATAATAATAATGAAATCTTGGTCATACATGCATTATGGTTATAGCCAAAAGAGGGCTATAGTGTTTTGAAAATGCTTGAATGAGATATGAGGAATACTTGTATCACATAAAGGATGTGAATGGGTATGATGACTTAGCTGAGGCATAATGCCTAGTAAAGGTGATGTGGTGTTCAATGATGAGTTTAAGGGATTGATATCCCATAATGAAAGTGAAAGGGAAACATAAAGGTATCCCAACTACTTTGGAATCTTTATTAATATGATGCACGATCACATGATTGGTTGAGTCCCATACCTAGATGGAAATATATAATGCATAATCACATGATTGGTAGAGTCCAATACCTTGCTAAAAACATATAATGCATATTCACAGGATTGGTAGGAACCAATACCTGGCTGGAACATAATGATGTACATTCACAGGATTGGTATAAACCAATACCTAGCTGGAACATAATGATGTATACCAATACCTGGCTAGAATGTAATGATGTACATTCACAAGATTGGTATAAACCAATACCTGGCTAGAACATAATAATGTATATTCATAAGATTGGTAGAAACAAATACTTGGCTGGTGAATTGACTGAGATTAATACCTATAAGGTATATTCACAGGATTGCTTGACACCAATACCTGGCTGGAGGACTGACTAAGGCCAACACTGGAAATGTGAATGATTCACTGATATCATACCATGATAATATTGCCACAGGATAAGCTAGAGATGTTGGTATAGCATGATTGGTAAACAATATGCATGTTCTTCATATCCCTTATAAAGTGAATAGATGATTTACTGCCCTATCATAGATAGCTGCAGTGCTTTAAAAGATGAGATTGTTCTAATCTTCTTATCAACAGTGATTAATCTTGATTATTAATATAAGAGATCATATGCTCAGTTTCATACTGTTTACCTATGATAATAACATTATTGGCAGAGAGTTATATCTCTCGCAGGGACTTGTGTCTCACCCCATGGGATCCATAATTTTTAGGTGTACATGTATGAGGAGGTAGAGACTGTACTACAGAGGGAGAACAACAACAACATGGGCAGTAGTAACATCTCAAGTTGAGTGCACTATCTGTCGTGTCTGGTAGATAGAAGTCCTATGTGTCGTCTCTGTGCTCTCAGGTCCTTGGAGTCAGTATGTAATGGTTTTATAAACGATCTGAGATTTTGGCTTGTATGCATCAAGGTTTTACATTGCTTATGTATATGTTTTGGCAAAGCAACTGATATATGTTATCCTCAAGATGTGATGGAACAATGTATGTACAATGTGAACCATGATATATATATATATATTACTTTGGTTCTTTTCTTAAGAAGTTTCCTGGAAATGGATCTCTTTGCAAAATGGTTTTAATTTTTAGTGATTTTTGTTAATCCATGTTTAATGTTTATTCTACACAATTACTATGACAATTTGGCCATTGGTTGATAGCGGTCGTCACACCTAGTGTCTTCCTTGTACTCTCGGGTTTGGGTATGTGAGATGTTTTCTAGATGAGTTACTTATATCGACACGAGATTTTGGCAGTAGGCCAGTGTATGTAGATATGACATGTACATGTAAATGCTTATTTTGTACACAGGATGTGGCTGAGGCCATTGAACAAAAATGTAAATTCCCATTATAATATATGAGAATGGAATAGAAGGACGTTTATGTAAATGTTTCAAAATTTGTCCATGATGTGAAATTTGGCTTTAATTATTCCACATTTTGACCATGTGATTAACTTAGTAGTTGATCGTGTTTTGTGTTTTGAGTAATCTCATTTAGCATGATGAGGTGTCACATTTTCTCTCATTGAGTCTTGCATGCTAAACCCTTCAAAATCTCCCCAATGTATTTGCTCTTACCTAGGTTAAGAAGCTTTCCAGATCTATCTATATAGATCTCAATCCCTATCCCATAGGATGCTTCGCCTAAACCCATCATATAGAAAGTACTTTCCTTGCCAAGTTTTAATATTTGTTAGATAAGGTCATTATTCCCCATCATTATGTGGAATATAAATATGCTCCCACTAAATCTTTTGTAATGACAAATTTCATCTTCATTTTGACTCAAGTCAAACCCTTTGACTATTTTGTCAAATAGAAGATTCTAGCTCAGAGTTACTTGCTTTAATCCACAGATTGACTTTTGTAGCTTATACACTTTATTTCCAATATTAGATTTATGAAACCATTACAATGTGTCATGTACACATCCTATTAATTATTCAAATAAGGAATGTGGTTTTCATCCATGTGCCAAATCCGATAGTCATAGTAAGATGCAATACTAAGCATGATCCTGATGGACTTAACCATGGTAACTGGGGAAAGACTTCATCATGTTTAACACTTTGAACTAGTTTGAAACTCTCTACAACCAATCTACCCTTCCATTTTGGTCTTCTTACAGAGACCCTAATGCACCAAATGGGTTTTACCCCTTTAGGTGGATCCACCAAGGTCATACCTTGTTCGTGTACATGGAGTCCATCTTAGATCTCATGGCCTCACGACATTTCTCATACTCTAGTTCCTCAATCTCTCTCTAGGTAGGTTTTTGATTATTTGTCTATGATCAACTTACCACTCTTTTGAGATATAAGATATCATAATCTTTCAAACTCAAGGCGTGTTCTACTAGGACTATAATGTTTTGTGTTACATGAGGAACTTGAGATTCCACAACGACTTGTGATTCTCCTTGTTCCTACTGTACCTCTTTAGGTTCAATGTTTTCTTGTTTGTATCAAACATTTCTAATTCCACTTTTACTCCCATTGATTCCTTTGGCCTCTTCAGGAATACAACCATCCAAACCAACCTATAATTTTTAGTCAGATTGGGATAAGAGTAGTATTTAACAAAGTAACATTTATGTGATTTGTGGACAAAGCTTTTATAAGAAACTATTTTCTTTTTAGCTTTAAATCCTAATAACTATGAAAGACATATTGGGAAACTTACAAAGACATATCTCATATGGTGTCTTTTGAACCATTTTTGACGGAACAATGTTTTATTGTAAAGCTTGTACCCAAAAGAAATTGTAAAGCCAGTTAGATTTTATTGATAATCGCACCATGACTGAACATGGTGTGATACCTTATTTCTTACCCATCATTATGTTTCAGGTGGAGTTCATTGTGATACACTATCATGGTTTCTCCAGAGGTCCTCAAACTATTGGTTTAAAATATTTCAACATCTATCACATTGAACTAACTTAATACTTATACTAAGTTAGTTATGGACTTCAATCTCCTTGAACACTTCAAGACATTCATACTTGTATTTCATTAAATAAAAATATCATACTTACTAATATCATCCATAAATATAATGAGGTAATGATAACACCAAATTTTGTGACGTTTTTGCCCTTTATTCTGTTATCAAAACTACCCTTTTCTGCTATTTTCCTCTATTTTATTAGCATTTTCGCAATAATTGGCCAAGCAACGCTCTTATTCCAATTTTTCCTATCTTCTACAGAGTTTTCCTCGCTTTTGTGCAATAAGGCCGATTCCGGCCCACAATAAGTCTAAGCCCGTCTCGACCTTCCTGACGCCCGATACAACCCAGCCCGACAGGGGCTGGGCGACACGAGAATGATCGGCGGAGAAGGGCGCTGCGCAAGAAGGACATGTCGGCCGACATACCGTCTACCCGACAGGGAGCCAAAGCCGCATCGACGACCAAACTCGTCGGGCGACACAGCCACCCACCGGCAGGCGTGCCGCCAGCCACGTGACCGATAGCCAGCGCCTCGCACCGAGACATACCTGTATCGGCCGTCCACATCCATCGACCGGCGTATAAGGGAGCTACGTGGCGTTTCCAGCACCATAACTCCTTCAACCGCCGCCTATAAATAGCAGCTACAGGAAGCCGAAAAGACAAGTCGGATAGGTCGGACAAGTCGAGAGAGAGTCGGAAGAGAATTCGGACAAGACAGTTCGGAAGTTTGGGAGCCACCTTCGAAGGAAGCGGTGAGAGCAAGAGTATCGCGCCCCAGTGCTTGTGCCGGGCGACACTAGGTGAGCTTTCCATCATCCCGAGAGGGAAGGGATGGTTCACTTAGTGTTGTCCCGGGCGACACTGCGGGCCGATATCGGCCAGCGAAGATAAGCGACACGAGTGCCTGACAGTAGACTCATAGCTCTTTGCCTGACACGATATCAAACCCGATACACTCTGCCCGTCATGCGTGCCGCCCGAGAGGGTGCGCCGCCCGACATGAGCGTATCGGCCAGGGTCCTTGAGCGATCAAGAAGGCGACATCTATCTTTAATTCTGTTATTTAAATTCTTAGCTTATGCATTGTATTAAGACCCTTATTGCTTACGGAAATAGAAATGCTTAATTGCTATTTGTTTAATGCTTGGTGCCTTATGATTGGGTAACTGCTGTGTTGGATATCTGAACTCTAGCTTGCATGTTTTGGATCGCGTTTCGCTTAGCTACCGAATCGTCTTTCCCGTCGCAACTACTTCGAGAGTTGGGTTGTGGCTCTAGTGTTTGGTCCGATTCTGGAGTACGAGAGTGCCCGGAACGGAGTTGTTTTAGTATCATTCCACTCTAACTTGAGCCCAGCAACCTCGAGAGGGGTGTTGAAGCTTGGTTAGAGGCACCCGCTCTGAGAGGAGGGGTGCAGGGTGTTACTTCTACCGCTTGTCTTACTGAAGTCGTATCCCTTGCATTACGCCTAAAACTGTAGTTTATCTTTCTATTTTCTGTTGCATGAAAATTCCTAAAAACTGCTAAATGACAAAATCTTAATCTTTCTTGTAACTCCAGTTGGAGATAGTTTTCTTTGATTTAATCGTGACAGCTTGTTGTTCCCCTTCGGGGAACTTTAATATCTCTTTATACCCACCGGAGTGTAGAGTGTCGATTCAGAGTCGTCAACACGACCCACCTTGTCCCTGTGTTTGACCCCATATGACTACTTCAACCCCGTAAACAAAGTTGTGGGGGCCTAGAAGGATTCGGGTTATACATGTCAAGGCTCGACTACCTCAAATGCGCCTCCAATTTTAGGACGCGCGATTTAGGTCGGTCAACTTTCTGGCGCCGTTGCCGGGGACAAGGCAAATGGCACTGTTGACGAATCTGAAGCCACTAACTACACTCCCGTGCCTCAAGCTTAGAAATAGGCTTGACAGCACCTCTTTTTCTTTTTCTTTTTATTTTTCTTTTACTTTAAGCATTATTCTTTACCCCAATTATAATTTTCTAAACATGATTTTTATGCGGTTTTCAGGTACTCTGATCTACTGAACACCGAGACTGTCAACCATGCTTCCTCGCGTAGAGCCACCTTCTGGAAACGAAAGCCAAGGAGGGAGGCCAGTTTCGCCTCCACCGGAAGACAACGACCGGTATAGTGATAATGAGCGGCAAGAAGATCCAGAATCACCAGGGCATGAGGACCAGCATCATCAGCATAGACATCGTCGGAGACACAGGAGGAATCATGATAACCGGGAGCGACGCCGAGACGCCAGCAACAGTGACGACTCGGAGGAAGAAGAGAAAACTCTGAGAGAATTGGCTTCTACAAAGGCCAATAGATCGAGGTGCCCCGTTATCATCCCAAGGTTCAATGCGACAAACTTTGAGCTCAAGCCATCTGTGATCTCCATGATTCAAAATAAAAGCTTCAGGGGGAGTTCTAAGAGTGACAACCCTTACCATCACCTTGATGCTTTCAAAAATATATGCGACACCATAAAGATGCGAGGGGTTCCCCAAGAGGTCATTTACTGCAAGGGTTTCATCTTCTCTTTGGAGGATAAGGCTCTATCATGGTACCTTGGGCTACCCCACCAAGCGCTGAATGGATGGGGAGAACTGGCTGACGCATTTGTAAACAAGTTTTACCCCACTGAGAAGACGATGAGGAACAAGTTAAAAATCACGTCTTTCACGCAAAAGCCAAATGAAAACCTCCACGATGCCGGGGAATGATATCTGGAATATCAGAGGGACTACCCTCACCACAATTTCAAGAAGGGCTTCCTGGTCTCCACCTTCTACAATGGGCTAACTCCCGATGAAAGGGTATCGCTGAATGCGGCAGCAGGAAGTGACTTCTTAGGGAAAAAGCCAAGCAAGTCTGAAAAGATCATTAGGAACATGGCTGAGTTGAAGGCCGATGTTGACTATGATAGATCCGATAGAGGGCAAGCGAAGAAGGCAGGGGAAGGAACCTCTCTTGGGTCCAAGGCTCTGGAAAACATTACTTCTCAGATTCAAAGGATAGCAACAGATGTGAAACAACTGAAGGATCATGGCGGAAAGGGGAAGAAGCAAGTTGAGAAAGTCATGAAATGTGTTACCTGCGGTGAAGGAGGACATGGGGTAGACAACTGTGTCTACACCAAACCCGGCACCGACAGCGACTCCGACTCGGAAGAAGAAAGGACCGAGAATGTATCCTACATGAACTTCAAGAGACCAGACCACCCTGGTTTTAATTATGGCAACAAGGACGCAGTCGAAAACTCGCATCAGCTGCACACCTCGGCCAGGCCAGTGCAACCTTTCGAGAAGAGAGGGGGATCTGGGCAGTATAACAAGAATAGCCAGTTCCAACCAGTAAAAGGCAATTTCCAAGTAGCAGGAAAATACCAAGGCCCATCCCGTGAACAGGAGAAGGGGGCAAGCCAATCTGAGGTGATCGGCCAGCTGTTTGACTTTGTCAAGAAGCAAGATAGCGTCAATAACCAGTTAGCACAGAGCGCGCTGTCAAATTCGGGAGTCTTGAACTCACTGCAAGTCCAATTGGCAGATATGCAAACACATCAGCGACAAATCGATCAGCAGCTCGCACAGCTCGCTAAGATTGTGAAGAATCCTTCGGGAAAGATCCCGTCCAACACTGAACCAGCAAAGTGATAAAGTATGATAAAGAAGCCAAAGACGTCTAGCTGAAGATGGAAAACGCAGCGCTCCTCGGGAGGCAGCCCGTGCTTTTATTTCCCTAGTATAGGACGTTATTTACTTTTTGGCAAAATAGAATTACAAACATTATGGAATGTAATAAGGCCCGAGTCAGTACATGCGCACGTGTGCTGACTCTTTTTGTTTTAAGGGCCACCGCTTTAGTTTTATTTTCCAGGATGGGTAATACCATCTGAGGCAGGGTTTAGCCTTAGGCCAATGATGTTTTACCCGCCTGTCGCCTCTTTCTTTAAGTGGGTTTTACCTCGGAGTTTTGTCCCGAAAAACCTTGTATCGGTCGGGCGAAGTCTGGTCTAGTAACCCTTTTTCCCAGACCGGATCGGGCGGCACACCAACCGACATACAGATTGCGCCCGTCTCGGGAGGGAATGGTTTTACCGCGACGTCCGGCCGCTATATATAAGGCAAAAACTTTACCGTGTCGCGCTCCCGGACTTCACCTTTTTCAGCTACCGTATCGCGCAGTACTTTTCTTGCTCTCCGCTCCCGTGTCGCGCAGAGACCTCTCCTGATTCCGTGACGCGAAAAACCTTAAGGAAAACAAAGGTATCGCGTGACAGCCCTATCGCCCGAGCATACCCGATACGGACCTTTATTGTGTACGATGTATCGGGCGAGGATTTTATGTTGATTTTCTTGTCGCCCGATACTGTTATCGCGCGACACGCTTCTCTCCCACCTGCCTGATACAGTTGTGTCGAGCAGCGACCGTATCGCCCGTTTATTCTTGTATCGGGCAGCGCTCTTACAAGACCCTGCCGGGCGCTCAGTTTCTTTTGACCGTATCGCCCGACACAATTGTATCGGGCAAGCTTCTCCTGATTTTGTCTTGAAGCCCGATACAGTCGTGTTGGGTGTCTCTCCCTTTATTAATTTACCCACTGATAACAAAAGTACATTTGAATTGATAATAGGGATGGCACGCAAAAAGCAAACCGTCATATGCGTTGATGAGCAAGGCAGGAGAATCATCACCGAGCCAGAGGCAGATATGGCAACGATTAGGCAGAAACGCCTGAATCCCGAGGTCGCTGGGCCCTCAATGACTGAAAAGAGGGTGAGAACTGAAGAAGTGGCCGCTCCAGCTACAACACCCGCCCCAACAGAAGAACCACTGGATCACACACCAGGAAGGTTCGTGCCAAGGGATGAGGAGCATGGATGCAGATATGCTGAGCTAGGGGCCAAGCTCTACAGGCCAAGCAGGTTCTGCCACCAGTCGTCCTTCATGCAGTTGGGCATCTTTGAGAGAATGGAGAACGTGCTTGCCGCAGCAGGTCTGAGGCAAATCTGCCTCAGCCTATCCGCCTCCTACACCGAGCTCACGAAGGAGTTCATGGCGTCCCTTCACCGAGTAAAGAATACACCTGCTGAAGCCAGAAAGTATGGCGGAGTAGACAGACTCCAGGGGCGGCTTTACAATGCAGAACACGTCATTTCAGAGAAGCTGCTCAACCGGATTTTCTCCTCCAGCGAAGAGGAGAGAGGGAGACTAGATAACGGTGCAAGGATCACCGAAGGAGATGGGTTCAACCCCGTAGATATCTAGGAAAAGCTAACCGGGGAGTCATCTTTCAAACCCGGGAGCAAGGTGGCGGCAGTGCACTCATGCTTCTGGAGGATAATGCACAAGCTGGTGGCGTGCCTCCTCTTCAGCAAGAACGAGTCCAGCAACATTTACTCTGAGGAACTCCACATCATGTGGCACATGATGGAGGGTCGGACTATCAACCTGGGGCGCTTCTTGCTGAACAGGCTGCACCCAATAAAGGACGCCACCAAGGAATATTGCATGGGTGGCATCGTGAACCAAATCGCGGTGGGGTTGGGATACCCGCGCGAGCCGCGCAGCCTCTCAAGAACAAGAGGGGACGAGTTGATTGACCTCAAGTACCTCATGAGGTCAGGTATAATAAAGAAGGAGGGGCGGAGTTACTTCTACAAGTTCGCAAGGACGAAGATCCTTCTCCCGCTTCCTCGTTGCGCCGCCTACGACATAGAAAAGCTAGTCTTCACCACAGCCGAGATCGAGGCTGTGGCAGCAGGCGCAAGCTGCGCTCCACCCCCAAGAAGCCAAGAACGGGGAATCACCCGAGGGCCAATCCCGCTGGGTACTCGGCAAGACGTATCTTCAACAGCTCCTGCCGAGCGGCTCACTGCCTCAGAGCCACCAACGACAGCCACAACAACAAGGCCAGTGGTGGCAAGAGAAGAACAGGCGATTGTGGAGGTCGCCGAGACAAGAACTGGAACTGCAGCGAGAGAGACGGCTGCAGTCCCCGTAGTTTCTACTGCGCCCTTAGGGGCAATTGATGAAGTACAACCGGATGTCAGCGATGAGCTATTCGCCGACATCCTACAAATGGAGCTCGAAGGAGCACAGGTGATGCCGACACAACCACCAAAGTCACCTGTAGCAGTTGTTGAGGAGATCGTCGACAACGTCGATATGGGGCAGCATCCGTCCCCCACAACACGGTCTCCTCCGATACAACAAGAGGGCGGGGCAGCACCGACACCTCGCCCAGAAGCATCAGCCGCACAGACGATAGAAGTAGGTTCTGCCTCGTCAGGCAGACCATCGCGCGAGAGGAGCATTTCGAGGTCGAAGGGGAGACAAGCGGAAAATCCTCCTTCGCTCGGAATGATGCTGGGACAAGAACTCGATTTCTTGCGGGAGGTAACTAGAAAACCATTCTACTACATTTCTTTCCCTAACCCGCAAGTTGTCGTTTTTCGAACAAAGGCTGGATAGCCAGGAACGAGAGCTGCTGGCTTTGGCCAGCCTACCTGGCCGGCTAGAGGCAGTGAATTCCACGCTACAACAAGTTCTGCAGTGCCTTAGCGAGATCGAGGGGAGGCTGAACAGGGAGGACGACCATCCACGCCCAAGGCAGCCGAGAAGATCACCGTCACCTCCTGGTCCGAGCTCTCACTCCTCGTCGTCAAGAGCATCGTCAGGATCGTCATCATCCACCTCCTCCTCCGGCAGATCTTCATCAGCAACCGGAGGAAATTCATCACAAGGGCAAGGCTATGAAGCTCCAGCCAGACAAGGAAGCCCTTTTGACCTGAATGAGGCCGCTCCCTCAGCCCCCTTTGACGAAGCTGAGGATAACGACGAAGATATCAGCGTCGGGGAGGGCTCTTCTGATGAATCCGAGGGAGAAGGGGGGGACATCTGCACTGCAAACGAAAGACACCTCCCCATAGGAAGGAGTTCAAAGGCTGACCTCACCGATTTCTCCGCACCGACAGAGATACCTTCCTTCGAAATGACTGACTTTGACAGAAGGGTCATAGGGTATCTAACGATCAGAGACCAGAAACTACTCAACATGGTCCTGAGATCGCAAGCCGACGAGGAAGAGGTACTCTGGAGCGACGGTTATTTTTCGGTGCAGCGGGGAACTCTGAGAAACATCTTCCGTGCCAAGGCCGTCGTAGGGAAGAGGTTGTTCAGAGTACTACAAGGGGCCATTATAGAAAGTGCGGACAAGAAGAAAGGCCAACATACAGTTTACGCTGCCACCCCGGCCCTAGCAAGAAGACTAATGATGGGGTTGTACAATTCTACACAGGTAGAAAGTATGTTGGATTACATTGAAGTGCACAATATGAAACTGGTGCTGGCCCCTTACAAACACAGAAACAACTGGTTCCTGTGCATTGACGACCTCCGAAATCATGATGTCCAACTGCACTGCTGCTGCAGCAAAGAGGTCCCGCACACAGGAAGTACGTTCCTACACCCAAAGGACGTAAGGCTAAGACTGTTGCCGCTACGTCTCCACCGGGTCATCAAGTATGGAGTCCAACGCCACAGCGGCGTCTGGAATTTCTACTCACTAAGGGACTTCCCAGTCCAAGAAGAGGAGGGAAGTGGAAATAGCGCATTCATAGTCCTCAGAGCCATGGAGATGATAAATATCTTCGGATACTTCAAGCAACTCCAGAGTAATAACTTCTACAGTCTCAGAAGCAAATATGCATTGCTACTGATAAAGGACAAGTGCTACTTTCAAGACGCGGGGATACCAGAAGAGCTGCTGGATAGTGAACAAGAAGAGGAGTCATCTCAACATAGCAACCCTCTTGAAAAAGAAGCAGAAGCAGAGACGCACGTCTGTGGGGCAGGCAAACAGATAAACATCTTGCGACAAGTTTTCGGACACGACGAACAAGCCTCGCCTTAGAACCAGGAGGAGTCGATCCACAACTTCGACCGTTTCTCATGCGCTACCCTCACGCAGGAACAGGTCAACGAAATCCACATGAAGTTGGCTGACTCCACCCCGGCAGACGTAGCCTACTCGGCAGGAGATGCCATAGTCCCGATTGACGACTTAAGGGACATGGTAAAAGAGGGAGGATGTCTGGCGTTATCTGTGGCAGTCGCCTACATCCAGATACTATGAAACAAGTCTGAACACACATGCATAGCAGATCCAATGTTGTTCAACGACATTTGCCTAGCCGATGAGCAAGGGGCGAAGGAAGCTTTCCTAGCAGAGTTGGAATGTAGAGTCCCGGATACCATTCTCCTTCCCATCCTGCACAACAACCACTGGACGCTCTTAGCGGTGTACACCCAACAACGAGTAGGGATTTTCTACAACAGCTCGGACAGCAACAAAGACCATCCAGTGCCTTGTACATCGACAACGCTGACATCTCTCGAACGATTAGTACGAAAGTACTATATCGATATAGCAGAGCTGATACAACCATTCCTGGGAATGCAAGCAAGAAGCTGGCATGAACTCCAGTTCTGCCACCGCAGCCCGCAGCAAATTCAACTATCCAACGACTGTGACATCTTCGTCCTGGAATGGATGGCAAACGAGGCAACGCCTGATCAGCTCCTCCACATCGACTATCACAGCAAAAGAGGAGAATATGTGTGGGAGCTCTTATCTAGCCCATGCGCGCTGATCATCTAACCCTCACTGATTAACATTTCCTTACCTCATCTACTTCACAACTCTGGGACAGAGTGTGGAGTAAGTTTGGGGGGGTACCATGTACCAGTGAGGGAGGTACAAAACTGTTCTCCTTTGATCCCCCTCATCCTATCCAATTCAATTAGTGTACATATAACCTTTTTAGTGTACATATAACTTCTTACACAACCCTTTTCCTTCTTGCTAAAAGTCTTGAAAACTTCGAAAATTTTTGCTTATGATTCCCTATACTTATATATGTATAAAGTTGCTATAATAATAATAAAAACCTGTTGTGACTTCTTGCAAAGTTTACTTTCTGTATATTTAACGAGTTACAAGTTCTGTCATATCTTTCTGATAATGATGTCTCAAACAAACAAAAGATTGTGCCTTGCCATCCAAAAATTTTCGAAAAATAATAATCTCGCAAACAGCTAAGAGACGAGTATGGAGAAGGAAAAAGCTGCCCAAACAGCAGATATCTCTTTTGTTTTCCCTTACCCAGCAAAAATCCCAAAAAGAGAAAGAAGCCTTATGAGCGTGAATAAAAGTATGAGAGTTGTGCCCAATAAAAGAAAAGAAATATATATATATATATATATATATATATATATATATACACACACACACACACACTTGTTTTCCAAAAGTACCCATCTTTAGGAATGGTAGATCCGGGGCAGTGGTACGTAGGATGTGAAATCACTGCTCTAAAGCCAACTGGCTTGGACTGCAGGGACCACTTGCCCGTTAACGGACCCTTACCTGGATGGACTGATGGGAAACAAGAAGAAAAATCCAAAAAGCCTTAGCCTACCCTATACACAACTTTCTGCCCCTAAAATAAAGCTGTTTGGTGTGGAAGCTAACTTCGGAATCATACACCAAAGTCTCGCTGAAGCTGTGGAGAAGAAAAATTTTACTTAAATAATAAGGCAAGTAGGGCAAGGTCTTTTTTTCGCATTAAGACAACATTACCTCCAAGACATCGCAAATCTTGTGCTACCCTTTAGCCTTAAAGTTTTGCTGTGCAAGAAGAAGCAACACAAAGTTTAGTTTAAATATTTATTGAGGACAATCAAAAAGCTAAGTTTGGGGGAGTTGATAACACCAAATTTTGTGACGTTTTTGCCCTTTATTCTGTTATCAAAACTACCCTTTTCTGCTATTTTCCTCTATTTTATTAGCATTTTCGCAATAATTGGCCAAGCAACGCTCTTATTCCAATTTTTCCTATCTTCTAGAGAGTTTTCCTCGCTTTTGTGCAATAAGGCCAATTTCGGCCCACAATAAGTCTAAGCCCGTCTCGACCTTCCTGACGCCCGATACAACGCAGCCCGACAGGGGCTGGGCGACACGAGAATGATCGGCGGAGAAGGGTGTTGCGCAAGAAGGATGTGTCGGCCGACATACCGTCTACCCGACAGGGAGCCAAAGCCGCATCGACGACCAAACTCGTCGGGCGACACAGCCACCCACCGGCAGGCGTGCCACCAGCCACGTGACCGATAGCCAGCGCCTCGCACCGAGACATACCTGTATCGGCCGTCCACATCCATCGACCGGCGTATAAGGGAGCTACGTGGCGTTTCCAGCACCATAACTCCTTCAACCACCGCCTATAAATAGCAGCTACAGGAAGCCGAAAAGACAAGTCGGATAGGTCGGACAAGTCGAGAGAGTCGGAAGAGAATTCGGACAAGACAGTTCGGAAGTTTGGGAGCCACCTTCGAAGGAAGCAGTGAGAGCAAGAGTATCGCGCCCCAGTGCTTCTGCCGGGCGACACTAGGTGAGCTTTCCATCATCCCGAGAGGGAAGGGATGGTTCACTTAGTGTTGTCCCGGGCGACACTGCGGGCCGATATCGGCTAGCGAAGATAAGCGACACGAGTGCGTGACAGTAGACTCGTAGCTCTTTGCCCGACACGATATCAAACCCGATACACTCTGCCCGTCATACGTGCCGCCCGAGAGGGTGCGCCACCCGACATGAGCGTATCGGCCAGGGTCCTTGAGCGATACAGTCAGTCGTCAGTCGGCGCTTCCCGAGAGGGGGTGCCGCCCGACACTTCCGTATCGGGCTCGGCTCCTGACCGGTATCGGGCAGGAGAGCTACAGTAGTCTGTCGTTCTTCTACATCAAGAAGGCGACATCTATCTTTAATTCTGTTATTTAAATTCTTAGCTTATGCATTGTATTAAGACCCTTATTGCTTATGGAAATAGAAATGCTTAATTGCTATTTGTTTAATGCTTGGTGCCTTATGATTGGATAACTGCTGTGTTGGTTATCTGAACTCTAGCTTGCATGTTTTGGATCGCGTTTCGCTTAGCTACCAAATCGTCTTTCCCGTCGCAACTACTTCGAGAGTTGGGTTGTGGCTCTAGTGTTTGATCCGGTTCTGGAGTACGAGAGTGCCCGGAACGGAGATGTTTTAGTATCATTCCACTCTAACTTGAGCCCAGCAACCTCGAGAGGGGTGTTGAAGCTTGGTTAGAGGCACCCGCTCTGAGAGGAGGGGTGCAGGGTGTTACTGCTACCGCTTGTCTTACTGAAGTCTTATCCCTTGCATTACGCCTTAAACTGCAGTTTATCTTTCTATTTTCTGTTGCATGAAAATTCCTAAAAACTGCTAAATGACAAAATCTTAATCTTTCTTGTAACTCCAGTTGGAGATAGTTTTCTTTGATTTAATCGTGACAGCTTGTTGTTCCCCTTCCGGGAACTTTAATATATATTTATACCCACCGGAGTGTAGAGTGTCGATTCAGAGTTGTCAACACGACCCACCTTGTCCCTGTGTTCGACCTCGTATGACTACTTCGACCCCGTAAACAAAGTTGCGGGGGCCTAGAAGGATTCAGGTTATAAATGTGAAGGCTGGACTACCTCAAATGCGCCTCCAATTTTAGGACGTGCGATTTAGGCCGATCAGGTACCGATAACTACGCTTATCATTTATTCTAAAAGGTATATATATATGCTAGTATGTATGAGCACTAATAGAATAATCTCTCTCCCACTACATCTAGTGAAGATGTTTTTGTCATATTTCTCAACAAGTAAGATATGCATGTCTCTATTGGTTCAATAACCAAAAGACTATAGATAACCATAATTTGGATTCTAGAAATGCATTTTTCATGTATGTGCTCTAGATGGCAATGCTATAGGTATTCAATGTTTGAGTTATTAGGTCATTTAGTATATGTGTCATACACATTGGTCTCTACAACTATCAAGTATAGTGTGTGAGACATAGGGTGTTGCAACAAAAGTTCATATCTTTTAAAATGAAACATAATGTTCTTGTCACCCAAGACGTATGATGTTTTCATCAATAGTAGGTACATGATAGAAATTCATTAGTTCTATTATGTGCCCATGAATGATGACTTTGAATTTTAATGGCAACAACCCTTGCTCTGTACAGTTTTAGCTTACTTCTACTCAGGTCCTAAAGTAGAGATCTCTATCACCATCTTCTTCCTAAGATCCTCTATAAAGAGGATAGTTCCTTTCCATTGTCCATACATGTGACAATGGTGGCACTTTCTTCCTTAATTATTCAAGTGAAAAGGACAAATTATTTTTGCACTTACCCTTCTCCATATATTAAGTGCAAAAGACTTGGACTTCAACTTAGCCTCAAAATGCTTCTTGGCCTAGCCTTTTCCTTTGGACTCACTTTCACTAATCATCATCACAAATTTGTCCTTCTTCTATGCTTTGACATCAATCAACATTCCAAGCATTTGATCAATTAACTATATGATTCATGCAACGATTTGTAGAATCAAATCTATGGTTAACTATTGACCTAAGAGAAATGTCAGTCACTCCACATGGCCAATCATATTGAGCACATGGGTTCTACTAGACCTCCCTTATCAATTTGCACTCAAACAACACTTTGGAGACATTATATCTTACTTGCTTTACATGATTCTTAAGATGTGTTACCATCTCCAGAATGTCCATGTTATCATGTTGCTCATGCAACTCATAGTTCATACGACCTAGAGTAATGTACTCAATGTCTATGGCATGATTGGCACGCTTCAAGTAAGCACCAATTTCAGCCTTAGGAGTATTTGGAGCGTGTTATTCTGGCTCTGGTCTTTCATGGGCATAGAGCTTTTGCTCATGATTGAGACCACTTCTCAAAATCCTTAACCAGATATGAAAATCAATCCTGTTTATTTTTTTTCCTTCTTAAGGACTAACAACAATAATAACGCCTTCGTTTACAAAAGAAATTTTGCAATTTTCCAACATTTTTTATTTGTTTGATTTGATAAGTTCATAATATTAATTAGGCCTTTAATTAATTACTTCTCCCAGTGTTTTGTTCAAATTGATAACCCTCATGTGTCAATTCAGAAGATTGTAGCGTAAAATCTTTTACTAAGCCATGATCCAAAATAATTCAACTATTACCCGACCAATGCCAGCGTCCATAGTCAATTGTTAAGGTAGGAAACTTTTGCTAATTGCATCATATGCAATTCTTAGATAGATGATATGTGTAACTCCTTTCTGAAGTCATTTACATGACTTTGGTGCTTAATCTCATTAAGGCCACACAGTTAAGCCTGACCCAAAAGCCAACATGATAATAATGCACCCTACTTGGTAGACCTACATTATTACCATCACAATTCCACGAGATAGACAACACACAGTGTAACCTACGCTTGGTCGATCAAGATTTTCATATGTGCTACTTATGGAAAGCATATAAGACTTATTGTTGTATTGAAATATTTTATATATAAATACATATACATATCCAATCACCACACACCTATAAAATGAGTCATATACATGCTATAACAAAAAATGAGAGCTTGTAATAACTAAACATAGAAGTGACAATTATGGCCATTTTATAGTAATTCCTTAGAGACACAAGGAATTACTACCACCTATGATCCACATCATATGTAGCCTTTTGTTGATGAAGATCTATTCCCAAACCAATTTAGGTTGACCGGTTCAACTCTTAAACCGGACGGCTTGCCTCTTGGTCACTTAGTTGATTCCTAAAGTGGTCAACTGGTTCTTAGGTCTAAGCAGTGTTTGGAAACCTCCATCTGATTGGTTGGGCCAACAATCAATCAGTTCTTTCTTATCATCTAGACTCCTCAGTCCTTCAGTAGATTAGGTCATATCATGAGCCAGTCATTTTGTCTTTTTGTAGATCGTCATCTCACATCGAAACATAAATTAAAACGGTCCTATTTCATATTACACTGTATAAGGGAAAATCTTGAGTTACCTTCAAGGGGAAATAGGAAGAATAACATTAAATTATATTTAGAATTAAGAGAGAGGCTCAGTATGCAGGCCAAGTAACAATACGAATAAATCACAACCATGCACACACAGATCTGTGGTTATTTGCCATAAGCATGCTAAACATCCACCATCCAAACCAATTTTATGGAGACACATGTAAATTGCATATATATATATATATATATATATATATATAGAGAGAGAGAGAGAGAGAGAGAGAGTCAGGCTAGTATACATTCGAGTGTACCAGACGCACCATACACCTCAGTCATTTTCAAAGATGCAATAACTTTTTGAAAAATCTAAACCATTGATCTTCTTAAATATCTTAAGAACATACTATATAATAAATTTCAGCTCATTTGGACACTTATAGGTCGTGCATCTAAAGGAGTAAAAAATCATGCCTTTCAAATTAGTTTTGTGCGTCAATTTTGTTGTCTTTGGATGAGTGACTTACACTCATCCAAATAAGCTCAAATTTTGTGTGTAGCCTATTATTATTGTAACCATGAAAATTAGTAGATTAGATTTTTAAAAAACATGGTCTAGATAGGCAAACACCATTAGGGTGTACAATGTGATCTGTACACTCAAGTGTATTATGGTTTGACTCTCTCTTTCTCTCTCTCTCTATATATATATATATATATATTTGTATATATATATATATTTGTTTGTGGAGTCGTACATGGAATTTAAGTGGAATATACACATTAGTCATTTCAATATTCACATCATATGCAATAAAAGAATGAAAAATAATACAATCATATCAATTATATCCCAGATACACTATAAATTGATGTGGATCTGATATCACTATAGGGAAATTGGGCACTGATATAGGCAGTAGAAACAAAAAAAAATTGATGTCCACTTCCCAAAATAGCAAGTTCGTGCCAACAATAATGTATCTAAGAAGAAAAGTTTGCAATATTATATTTAGTCCTGGAGAAAGTCCAATGACATGACCCTTTTAGTAGCAACGTGCTTATTCTTCTTTAGGCAGTAACACACTCCTTCAACAACAACAACACTCGAATAGTTGTCTCTACCGACCTCTTGGTGTAGCACAACAGACAACGGTTGAAGATGTCCTCCATGTGAAAGATAATGACCTCCCACCTCTAGAGTAGTTCACGTGGACCACTAGGAACTCCATGTTGTGCTACCAGAGTCAATGAGAAGGAGTTGTCCCCTTCTGTAAGTGCACTAGTAATCGACATGCTCTCCCATAATGGTTCTCAGTTGTTCTCTCCCTTGTTGTCCCTCCCTTTAACGGGTAGGACTTACTTGGTCTCTATATTTTTTATGACAACTAGAGAGGACAATAATTGTTAGAGCAACTGATTCTAAATTGTGTGTGTTCGGAGGCCCCCAATACCCCTCTATTTATAGTAGAGGTCAAGGTCAGGGTTTTTAATCGATGGGGGAGTAGAAGCGTCTGAAATCATGAATTTTCTAGAACTTACGTAGTAAAAATCAGTCAGTCTACATGCCCAACTAGTCCAGCAAACCGATAAGTTCGTGCAATTTCCTATTCTAAATCACATTGGTATTCAATATACAATTAATGTACAACATGATATCCACACCAATCCTTGGTCCAATCAAAATGATTACTGAACTGGGTAGTTCATCACATGAACTAGTTTGTTGGGATGTGTGAACCAATTTGTTCACTATGTGAACTGGCCATCTCACTCCCTGGTTCAACCATTGATCAACCAATGTAGATTCCAATTGACCTAACACTTGAATCGATCTGTTCAACACTTGAACAGATCAGTTCAAGACTAGAACCGATAATTTCAGAGTCCAGTCAATCAATTTTGAATATCAGTTGTTTAATTGAATACCTAAACACTTTTTGTAATCAAATTAAACATTATTCATCAATATACTCCTTTAATCCAAGTGTGTCATATGTGTCTGACCCTATAGGTCTAGAAATACATTGGCAATGAATGTCCATAACCAATTATGACATCACAGTCAATGAGCAGTGCCTAGTCACACATCATTGCTATAATTTAGAAAGTTGGAGAACAACTTCAACCTACAATAAGTGATTAGTATTACCGTGATCGTATAGTTCCTTTATCTATGATATTCAAATTAAACTTGAGGCATGGAATCGTCATCCTCTCAACATGCAATCCATGTTCCTTGAACTAGAACATACTATTTGAGATGCATGTGAGTTCACATATCAGATATTGAATCACATGAGTACGAATCTACAATTCTTAGTTTCACTTATCAAGAGGCCCTCGATATCAATCTCTTATAGCAAGTACAAATTCTGTAACATCCCTGACCTGGGTTATAAGCTAACCCTAGGTGTTTTGTCTAATTATGTAATTAAATCCTTGTGATTAACTTTGGACATGTAATTAAGTTTCTCATAAACATATATTTCAGTTTTTGCTCCTTTTTATATAAAGTTGTAGCATCGTGTTGAAATACAGGGACCTATGTGCAATTTACCCATTTAGAAGGGTTAACTTGCAAATTTCACATGTTAAAATGATTCTCTGACATTGAGCCATCATGATAATGATTATGTTGAAGTTAGAGGGATTTCCCAAGCTTGGGCACCAAGGTGCAGCCGTGGAAGCAATCCCGGTGCTTGAAACCCTAATTTGGGGTAAAATGCAATTTACCCAAATTAAGGGATGCTATGTGTAAAATATATCATCTAATGTATCTTTTAAGACTCTTGACATCATTTAGAGAAGAAATGATGAGGGAGTCACCTCAATTGAATAATCAAGTTATGAAATATACCTTGTGATTGAATAATCATGGTGTATGTACAATAGCTCTTTATATATGTACCTTAGTATTAGGTTAATCTTCCTTGCCCTTATTTTCTTGACCTTGAGAGAAGGTTTGTCCTTAGAATTAAGAGGAAGGGACGAGCAAGTAAAGATGGAGGGACTTGGTTGATATTATGAAAAACTTATAAGCTTAAGTTGGAAACCCCACCCCAAGTATATATACACTTTACCTCTCAAGCAAAGGAACCTTTCCTTCGTGAATTTCACTATTTCCCTTGCTTGACCGACTAAAGACTGTCTTGGAGCTCAAGAGGAACGACCAAGGGTGTAAGGTAGGTTTGAATCCCTTCTTTTGCCTAATTCCATGGTTAGAACTTGTATTCAAGGTCAATTTGGTGATTAGCTCACGAAACCCTATCTTTCTAGCCATCTTTTCTTGATTTTCCCTGGAGTTTTCACCTTGGACAACCTGTGAGAGCTCAAGGACGCCATTAGAGCTTGGAGCTCAAGAAGCAAGCTTTAGGCGGGTTTTATAACTCTAAACCCATGTTTTATTATATACATCTCATTTATGCATGTAGAAGATAGTTCTTCTTTTTCCCTACTTTCCTTTGCTACTTTGCAAGCAAATCCATGGGAAATCCATGCTGTTCTTGAGCTAGGAGATGAAGGCGTTATTTCCAAGAAAAATCCACCGCTTTTCACTTTGTTAAACGGTCTCCCCAACTTGCTCTCTCGGTCTTAAGACCGCGAGGTGAGAAAACGGTCTCTAGACCGCGAGAGGGCAAACGGTCTTCAAGAACGTTTAACCCCGTTGAACAAGCGTGGACCGTATAAGAAACCTCTTCATAATTATGTATACTAATTACCCTCAAAAATTGAGAGGTTAACTCCAAAAGATTCGGGAGATATGGCCATTTTAATCAACAACTTTAATTGAATTTATCCCTGATTTTCAAACAGTCTGAAATAGCCGTTTTGGGCAAACGGTCTTAAGACCGTGTAAGGTCGTTGACCAGGCATTGACCGTATGAGATTACTGTTCAAATTAATGTTAATTAACAACCCACCAAATTTGATGGACTAATTCCAATCAAGCTAAGAGTTGAAGGGTGATTACTAAGGCAAACCCTAATTAAAATCAGTACTGAAATATCAATGATTAATTTAGGGTTTTTGGGGTTGATTGACCTAAACGGTCTCAATACCGTTTGGGGATCAACCAAACGGTCTCAAGACCGTGTGGTGACAACCCAAGACCATTTGAAGGTCTAGGGTTAAGCTAATTTGATCAATTAAGGACCCAATTGCAATAAGTTATCAATTAATCAAAATTCTGATTTTGTGACTCAATCTTGGTTTGACCCCTATCAAATTACATTAGATTTTGATGAAATCTTGGGCAAACAGTCTCAAGACCATGAGGAGTTCATCCACATGATCTCAAGACCGTTTGGGCCAAGTTTGGGCCCAATTGGAGCTCAATTGAAGGGTTCAACCTTGTATTGATGGACATTGATGAGTGTTGATGGTTGAACATTGATAGACCCTAATTGAATCGACTTCAACCCTAATTGGTCCACAATTGAGGGTCAATTGATTGACCAATTGGTTAATCACAATCCTAATTGACTCAATCCATAAGTGGTCACCATAGCTTTGTCCTTTTGAGGGCTTCAACATTGGTTGACATAATCGGTTGTAACCTTGAACCTTGTTGATGGTCTAAGCGGTTGTAGACCATGTGAGCCTCGCAGTCTCAAGACCGTGAGGGGGCCCGCGGTCTCAAGACCGTGAGGGGGCTAGCGGTCTCAAGACCGTGAGGGGCCTCACGGTCTCAAGACCGTGAGAGGGCTCGCGGTCTCAAGACCGAGAGCCATCAAACGGTCTCAAGACCGAGAGCCATCAAACGATCTCAACCCAACTTGCCCTCTCGACCTTGAAGTCAACATGGTTAAACGGTCTACACTTCTTCTTGATCTTGAAGTCAACAATAGTAAATGGTCAACCCATCCAAAATGGTTTCAAACCGTTTGGAGGTTGGAGGTTGAGACCATTTGAGGACTTTCAAAGGTTGATTTCAACTAACCACTTAAAGGTGTATATGGTTCTATGATGCCCTAATCTAAACCCTAATGATAACCTAGGACATTAAAGGACTAAGTGACTAATGAATTAAACTATGATGGTGATCAATGGGGTGAATTACCAAAATACCCTTGAAGGGTCAATTGAGTAATACCTTATTCAAATCAAACCCTAATCACATGTTAGTGATGTTTTTGGCTATGATTAGCCCATGATGACTTATTTCAACTTGATCTAGAGTGATTTTATCACCATCTACTTGTATGAGGAGAGAGAAAGTACTTCTAGAGAGAGAAAGTACTTCTAGAGAGAGAAAGTACCCTTTTAGGTGGAAACTCAATTAAAGAACCTTCAATACACATGAATGTGCATAATGAGGGTATGATCCACCTGTGTGAGATCATGGAAACCCTAATTATGATGTATGATGAATTTTAAGCCATTCTGAGAGCATCAATGATGATGTTCCACTTACATGATGATGTTATGAGATAATATCACTTCAATGTGAATAGTAAACCCTAATTCAAGGGTAATGGCATTCAATGTGATTAGTAAACCCTAATTCAAGGGTAATGACATGCTTTACGAGTATTAAACTCTAATTGATAAGAATCAGAGAACTTAGCTCTTATGATAAGAGTGAGAAGTATATTCCTTGTTTTAAATTACCCTTATCAGTTGAGCTAACTATGCATGTCCTAATATGAAGGTGATCATATCCAGGTATGGATGATGATACTGTATTCATTAAAAGCATGTTAAAGGCTTTATGAATAAGTAAAATATCTTGATGCCTTGTCAGTGGCATCCTATGAGTTAATGGGCTGTAAGAGCCATGAATACCACCAAGTCATGCTTCAGAGATGACTGGTGATGAGTATAATGAGAAATGATGATTGATGTGAGTTAGGCTTGTTACATTTAGTATTCTCCTTTCATAGCTGTTATGCTACTGTTATTGTTTGAAGAACAATGTGTGATGATTAAATGAATACTAAATGTACCTAACTAATCAAGTATAATGTAGAGCCCTAATCATAGATCCATCATTGTCAGAGATCAAATGATGGTGAAACAGGATTTCCTAAGGGAGCTCCTGGAACACATACTATTGAGTATGTGGGGTATATGGATGTGTAGAACCTTACATCCTAGTGTAGGTGATTGATGTAGATGTGTAATCCGTCAACCCTTCACTACTAAACCCTACCGTATCAGTGGAAGGTAAACATGAAACCTCCTGATGACGAAGAAAACATAGATATCCGTATCAGTGGAGATAAACATGAAAACTCCTGCTGACGAAGAGAGTACAGAACGCCACTGTAACTCTAAAATAGCGAAGGACCAGTTTACCCTGGTGAGCTATAATAAGTAGAGACACAAGATGTCCTACAAGTGATCCTCTTACTGACTGAGGAAGATGAAGGTCATGAGAATCCGGCTCTCTTAATGACCTATGTATGATACTGATGTGACTTCTCAGCGATCAGTTGGAGTATGAGTGGTATGCCTCATCTCCACAGGGCATAATGTTGTTTGTAAAACATAATCAACCACATAGTATACCTGCTAGAGATAACTACGAGTTAGTTGATTGATGATACACTATGATAGTGCTTATTTTTCTTCATGTCTCTTAAATGTTGAGCTCTTGTTTATATAGCAGCAACTGTTATTGAATACTTTGAAAGCTTTACTGCTTAAGATATTCTTTGATGATATAATAAAGCTTCTGGCGGAGAGTTATAACTCTCGCTGGGACAATTATGTAAAATTGTCTCACCCCGTAGACTTCAACTTTTTAGGTGGACGTCATAGACGGAGGAACCGGTCTACAGGTGACCAATCTCAACAGCAGCAGCAGTACCAGGAGCAGCAGTAATCTCAGGTGGAGATTTAGCCTGCCATGTGGTGTAGTTAGAGTCAGTCCTATGTGTCCTCTGTACTCTCAGGTCTTGGAGTCTTCTGTGTGAGTTCTTGAGATTTTGTATCTTGATGTATATAATTACTCAAGAAGTAATTATCATGAGATGTAAATAGTTTATCTCTTGTTATGAAAGAAGTTTTTATAGATTCAAGCTCTTGTTCCGAAAAGTTTTAATCTCCCGTAATTTTTGTCTTCCGATGTTTATCGAATCGCTTCCGCTAAGTTTAAATCGAGATTATATCGCGGTTTGGAGATCAGAGCCCACAATTAGTGGTATCAGAGCTCTAGGTCAGTTGAGTCTACAGAGGCATAGGACTTAGGATGTCGAGTCTATTTTTAGTACTCCTTCCTTATCTAATAGAATCTTCTGCTCCTCAGGAGAAGAAGATACATAAGAATGGCTGAGCCACATGATGAGTACGTGGCGGAGAGTAGTGCTAGTGCACCTCGAGGCGGTGCAAGGGTTCCAGAAATAGAACAGCCTGCACCTGAGTCACCAAGAGAGCCACCCCAGTTTGACCCAGCCGACATGGGTAACCCAGTTGTACAGACGATGTTCGGGCAATTTATGACTGCCATGACACACATAACCGACAGGATGCCCATGCCTGCACCTAGGGCACCTGTCCATCCTGAAGAACAAGGTATCAGTAAGACGTTCGAACGACTTCGTCGTGTCGGAGCTATCGAGTACTTCGGGACTGCCGACCCCGCCGATGCTGGCCTTTGGTTGACAAAGTTGGAGAAGGCTTTCAGGATTCTTATCATCCCAGAAGCTGAGAAGCTTAGACATGCTGTCTATCTTCTCAAAGGTAGTGCTGGTCACTGGTGGAACATGGAAGAGCAGAAGAGACCTGGAGTAGAGTTCTCATGGGAAGAGTTTCGTCGGGAATTTATCAATAGATATTTTCCAAAGACCTTCCTAGATGAGAAGATCTCTCATTTTGAGAGACTAAGGCAGGGTATGATGAACATTAGCGAGTATGAAGCTAAGTTCATGGAGTTGCTGCGGTTCTGTCCGCACATGGCTGCCACAGAGGAGGAAAGAATCAGAAGATTTGAGAAGGGTTTGAATGCTGATATGTCGACCCCCGTGTCTGCCTTAGAAAACCGAGAGAGATTCTCTACCTTCGTTGAGTCAGTCCGAAGGATAGAGAGATCTGTGGTTGAGAAAAGACAAACTCAGAAAAGATATCCACAGTTCCAGGGTGAAAAACACTAGAGGGGGGTGAATAGAGTTTTTAAATAATTTTAACAATTTATTTAACTCAAACAACCACAATTAAAAATTAGAAGAAGGAGACAGGTGTTTAGAGTGGTTCCAACTTTAGCAAATACTAAAGTTGTCAGTCCACTACCCGGTTGCTTACCCAACCGGGATTTTGAAAGTATTTCTTTTATTACCTTCTCAAGGATTTATACAAAATACAATACTTTCCTTTACACCCTTTGAGCAGCCTTCACTTGAAGTAGGTGCACCAACTTTGAGGTAGCCTTCTTGAAGTAACTCCAAGCTCCCCCTTGAGGTAGCCTTCCTCTCTAGAAGTAACCTCCCGTTGAACCAGCCTTCTGAAGTAGCTCAAAGTCACCTTCTTCGCCAAGAAGAACTCCACCCTCTCCAATCAGCAGCCTCCAACCTAGGAGTAGCAAGGAGAGTACAAACGGTAATAGAGAACAAGAAAGAAAAAAGGAAATTACAACTTATCCTTTGTAGCCCAAGGGTTGATTTTCCTAGATCAAGCGTATAGATCTCCTAACCAAGTGTGTTAACTTGTGATTGCAGTGGGTAGGAGATACTAGCCTATAGGACACGAATTTTGAGCTAAAGAAGGAAGTAGCCAATGTTCACAATGCTCAATTTGCTAAACAGATTTCTCAAAGTATGCTCAAAGAGTTCTCAAGTGTAAACAAGTGAGTTTGAGTGTCCTATGGCTTGTCCTATTTATAGGAATGGCCTAAGGATGCTTAAGGACGTTCTAGACAACTTCTAGGGGTTTCTAAGTGCTTAACTAGCCGTTAGGTACAAAGTTGTTGCTTTAACAACGGCTAATTAATTAATTCTGCAGTTGCTGTCAGAGACAATCTTGGTTGAGGAATGGTCGACCGAGACACCTACTCGGTCGAACTTTTGTCGACCGACAGGCACTCTGGAACAAGTGATTTGCAACGTCTTTCTCCAACTGCCAACTAACTTGTCTGTTGTGTCTAACGGCTACTTTGGATCTTTCTCGGTCGAGAAGATTGTCGACCGAGAGTGTCTCGGTCGAGGAGTTTGTCGACCGAGATTGATCCTGTTTCAATGTTGCAATTTAGGCACTAATTATATGTATGAGTGTGCATATGTGATCCTATTTGAAGGGGATGACTTATCTAAATGTGATGTTTAGCTAGGGAAGATCTAACGCTTGATTTACATGCAATCTAAGTACTTGTACATTATATATTTGTACAAGTTTTTACAAAGCGATTACATTGCATGAAAACATAAATGTAAGCATATGGATTTCCCTAGTTGCTTTGGCATCCACCTTAATCCTACACACTCAAGTAGCTCGTTAGATCAATAAGAATGAAATGTTTGTCATAATCAAAACAAAGGGATTTATAGATGTCCATTTAGCCAGCAATATCCCCCTTTTTGAAGATGACAAACATTTCCTAAATATAAAATAAGGAAATATAAAACATGTGAGTTTCATACCTGAAATTAACCTTTGTAGCCATCTTTGGTTTTGCAAGTGACTGCTGGCCAAGATTTATGAAACTCATTTTAATTTTATGTTTGTGATTTTATATTATTTCTCCCCCTTTGTCATTTCAAAAAGATATCCAATATAATCATGTAGTATGACTTTGTGTCTTCCTTTTTAAACTTTGCTCCCCCTTAAAGAGATATCAATTAAAATCAAGGGATTTTTATTGTCAAAATTAGCCACAATTTGTTTCTCAATCATTTGCAAAGGATGTTAAGCCTTGAAATGATATGAGTTTCTTTTAAGTTTATGGCCTATGTATATTGATTTCTCACCCATTTTACAAGGGATGTTAAGCCTTAAAAATGAAATGAGAATCCTTTAGTTTTAGAGTGCATAAAAATGTCTCTTAACTAAATGCATGGGATGTTAAGCCCTGATTTGTTTAGAGAGTCCCTTTAAGAACAAGATATATCATTCATAGATTTCTTCATAACCAAGAGTAAAAATACTAAGGTCGTAACAAGCTCCAAATGATGTTTACAATGTTTTTGTAAGCTTCTCAATCAAATAATCAAATTTGTGTTTATAAGCTCCCCTTTAAATAGATATCCCAAGGTATAAGTGTTTTGCAGTTTAGCCATAACTTTAACTTTTAGGTATTTGCAAATATTTTCACCCCTTTTTGATTTATTTGTATTTATTACTCCCCTTATTTTGTATGCTCTACAATAGTCTTATAATCCAAATTCAAATTATGCCAAAAAGATATCCATTATAAAGATAACCAATTTCATTACAAGCATGAAAAAAATAGCCAAATCATGTAAAGATAACCCATTTATTACAATCTTGCAAAGATTCCATTACAATTAATACAACTCCACATCTCACTGGAAAGACTTAAGAATTACATCAACATCAGGGTCTTTCCCAAGAAAAGGCCCAGCTCCATAATACTGAACCAAAGTTTGCCACTCCAGAGCACCTGTCTTGGTTAAGGCATATGCCTCCAAGAAGGTTGGAACACGATCAAATCGGAAATGAGCAGCAATATCTTGTAGTTGCATTGATGAAAACTGAGTATGCGTGAGATATGTAGATGGTGGAGGTGGAGGTTGATAGTAGTTATAAGATGGGTTATATGGATTGAGCATGCCAGGATTTAAAGAATAAGGATATTCATCTGGTTGGTTTGGAGAAAGAGTTTGTATTCTTTGGTTTAGATAAGTCATGGCATGATGGTTATAATCTAGTTGTTTACTAAGATGATATTGTGACCCAGCAACATAGGTTAGAGTGTTTTGGATGGGGTCATAGGGTAGGCTGGTAGGAGGAGGTGGAGGTGGTATATCTTGTGTAGATGTTTCTCCTTCTACCCTAGCCATCTTATGACCGAAATCAATTCCCATTTTTTCTACAGTATTCGTACTTATTTTTTGTGGTCTACGCTCCCATGTATATCCCATATCCTCAAGTTGGGTCTTAAGGAAATGTTGAGTAATTTGGCATACAAAATCAGCATATGGAGGATTGCCAGAAAACTCAAGCATGTTTTTAAGAATGATGCGGATAAAATTTGTGGGAATACGTTGGATAATGGCATATATTAGACACATACGAAAAATAGGAACTTCAAACTTATTGGCTCTAGGATGTATGTTTGTTGAAACAATAAGGTTTACAATCCTAGCAGCTGGTTTGAGATTTATAGCATAGTATGTGCCTCTATCTTCGTGACAGGTTGTATTGGATTGAAAAATGGTCCTTTTGATGTCACTAAGACTAACGGTATGGTCATCTTGGGAAAATTGATTAAGTGGGTTTCCAGAAGTAAGGTCAAGGGTGTCTTGATATTCATCTATGTCAATATCTAGCATGTCAAGAATATCCCCTTCAGTAAATCGGAAGCTATTCCCATTGACCATAGTATAGAAGAAGATGGTTTCATTTTCAGAGTGGGAGATGAGGTTAACATAGAATTCATTCACTACCTTGATGGAATAGGAAGGAAAAGAAGGGTTGATGAATTCTTTTAACTTTTGCACCTCGAAAAGGTCTTCCAAGTCGACGATGTTGAGGAAGTCCATAACTTCAACTGGTCGTCGTGGGAGAGGAGATTTGGAGGAGAGCCGTAGATAACGATCACCAGCATCTCCGTCAACGAAGGCAATGTCGTTGATGATCGTCAATGGTGGAGTAGCCTCCCTTTGTTTCCTGCCAGCGACCTTCTTCTTTCCACGAGCAGAGGATGATGCCATTGTGTTGCTTGAAGGTGGAGAAGAAGCAAGGAAGTCTTGGGGATGAGGATGCTAAAGATTTGCACAAGAATTCACTAGAGAGAGCCTATGGAAACAAGAATAAGAAGGTGTGAAGAAATGACCCGTTTTTGCTCCTTTTATAGCAATCCAGTGACCGGGTCGGTCGACAATTTGTCGACCGAGCGTCCGCAACGGTCATATTCCAGACGCTCCACTTGGCCGTCCAATGGTCGACTTGTAACGGTCGGCCGTTAACGGTAACGGTCGGATTGCAACGGTCATTTTCCAACGACTCTTTCTCGGTCGAGCAATCGTCGACCGACAGTGTCTCGGTCGAACAATTGTCGACCGGAAGTGTGTCCGATGCTAGGTCTGTCTAGATTCTGTCGGTCGAGAGAAGTGGGCAGACCGAAAGGTTTTCGGTCGAAGATTTGTCGACCGACAGACTTACTGGGTACGAATTTTTAAGCTTTTTATTTTTAATGCAAATGATAGACTAAATTTGTAGAGCATATATATTTTCTAAGGGAGTAATATTTTATTTCATTATTGACAATATTGAGAAAATTTTGTGATCATAAATTGATTTTGCTTTTAATAAAATGATATTCAATTAATTATTGTGTCAAAACTTATTTTAGGTCGATTTTGACTACGACCATAGCGCCCCTTGGTCAAATTTCATTTTATCCAAGAGCCAGATTTGCAGATTTTTCAATTTGAACATTATGAAGTATAATATCTGCATAGGATTTGATTAAGTATTAATGTTGAAGCATAATACTTAATATGAAAACATTTGTCCTTTTCTTAAAATATAGGCTTTGCTGTAGTAATATGAATATCAAATTTCACGTCGTTTAGTATCCTCATAAAATTCTTTACTGAAGGCACACTAAATATCAATTGAAAAACACTAAATATCTCAATTGAAAAGCACTAAATATCTCAAGTCTTTTTGAGAGATTTTATCTTATGTGTTGCAAGCATAACATATTACCAATAAAGCATTTGCTTGCCTATCATGGATCCATGTAGACAATTATCTATCAAGCTAATCTTAGTACCAAATGGTGAAAGCATATCCATGATGTAATAATAACAGTAAATAATCGCATGATTTTTATCACATGATTTCTATATGGATAGACCAGAAAATAAGGAAATCATGATAAAAAAATTTAAGCATAATTTGGTTTAAATCATTTAGGGAATAAACTAATATTAATTTAAATTTGTATGGATGATTTCCAAAATAAATATCCAATCATTAATCATGAATAGATAGCAATTTCATCAATTTCAAAGAAATTTAGCAATTTTTGCAACAGACTGGAAATCAGTGACATGCTCGGTCGACTATTTCTCGACCGACAGTGTCTCGGTCGAAAGTCTCTCGACCGACAATATTTCTGAAACTGTTAATTGCTTCCAGATAAAACATAACTATGAAAGTTAAATATTTAGATACTTAAATTTATTGGTTATCCCATTATGTTGAGTTGAGATAGACGTAGAAATATGCAACTAAGGTCCTTGGTCATATCTCAACTTGATTCTGTTCATTTAGTTTGGAGGTTTTGGAACCCAAACTAACTCGACATCTTTTCTCTTGTAAGGGCATGAAAAAGAATAGTGACCAAGGCGCAAACAATAATGACAGCATATCGAGTCAACCTCATATCTTTTTCTATGATTGTGTTCTGTGTTGTCCTTGGGTGAAGATGTTCCTTTAGGTACATATATAGATTGATGGGTTTGTGACTTTCTCCAACTAGGTTGTTGATAGGATTTCCCTTTAGGCTTGTAACCTAGTCCTCTTCTCCCAATTTGATGATAGGAATTATCTAAGATTTGATCAAGAATGCCATTTTTATTTAAATTACTAACTTTTTGTTGTAACTTGGCAATCTCTTCCATTCTCTTCTTGATATCTAGTTTTTCTTGATCTAGATTAGATGACAATGAATTTCTTTCTTTGACAATAGAATCATAATCTAGATGGTTGCATAAAATGGGTTGTTTTTTAAGATCATTCACTTGACTTTGCAAATTATTCTTCTCTAAAGAAAGTAGATTACAATTTGCCTCTATAGATTTTATCTCAATATCATGATCTTCAATGATCTTTTTAAGATCTTCGTTTTCAGATGTAATAGCAAGAAGCTTAGCATGTAATTCATCATTTGCTTTATTTGATTTCTTTAATTTCTTCTTGCATTCAACATACTTAATATGTGTTTCTTCAAGGCTAGCAACTAGTTCTTCTTTGGATAAATCAAAAAGACTTACCTCTTCTTCTTCTTCCTCGCTAGTTGTAGCAATGAGACAATCTTTGTTCTCATCTTCCTTCTTTGATCTCCATGGGCATCTAGTTGTTGTGTGGCTTGTTCCTAAGCACCAATTGCAACATGTTGTAGTTTTGTCCAAGCAACACCTTTTGTTGTGATTGTAATCACCATTACCCTCCATTCTTCAAGACCTGATTAGGGTTCCTTGAAGCCTGCTCTGATACCAATTGAAAAACACTAGAGGGGGGGTGAATAGAGTTTTTAAATAATTTTAACAATTTATTTAACTCAAACAACCACAATTAAAAATTAGAAGAAGGAGACAAGTGTTTAGAGTGGTTCCAACTTTAGCAAATACTAAAGTTGTCAGTCCACTACCCGGTTGCTTACCCAACCGGGATTTTGAAAGTATTTATTTTATTACCTTCTCAAGGATTTATACAAAATACAATACTTTCCTTTACACCCTTTGAGCAGCCTTCACTTGAAGTAGGTGCACCAAGTTTGAGGTAGCCTTTTTGAAGTAACTCCAAGCTCCCCCTTGAAGTAGCCTTCCTCTCTAGAAGTAACCTCCCGTTGCACCAGCCTTCTGAAGTAGCTCAAAGTCACCTTCTTCGCCAAGAAGAACTCCACCCTCTCCAATCAGCAGCCTCCAACCTAGGAGTAGCAAGGAGAGTACAAACGGTAATAGAGAACAAGAAAGAAAAAAGGAAATTACAACTTATCCTTTGTAGCCCAATGGTTGATTTGCCTAGATCAAGCGTATAGATCTCCTAACCAAGTGTGTGAACTTGTGATTGCAGTGGGTAGGAGATACTAGCCTATAGGACACGAATTTTGAGCTAAAGAAGGAAGTAGCCAATGTTCACAATGCTCAATTTGCTAAACAGATTGCTCAAAGTATGCTCAAAGAGTTCTCAAGTGTAAACAAGTGAGTTTGAGTGTCCTATGGCTTGTCCTATTTATAGGAATGGACTAAGGATGCTTAAGGACGTTCTAGACAACTTCTAGGGGTTTCTAAGTGCTTAACTATCTGTTAGGTACAAAGTTGTTGCTTTAACAATGGCTAATTAATTAATTCTGCAGTTGCTATCAGAGACAATCTCGGTTGAGGAATGGTCGACCGAGACACCTACTCGGTTGAACTTTTGTCGACCGACAGGCACTCTGGAACAAGTGATTTGCAACGTCATTCTCCAACTGCCAACTAACTTGTCTGTTGTGTCTAACGGCTACTTTGGATCTTTCTCGGTTGAGAAGATTGTCGACCGAGAGTGTCTCGGTCGAGGAGTTTGTCGACCGAGATTGATCCTGTTTCAATGTTGCAATTTAGGCACTAATTATATGTATGAGTGTGCATATGTGATCCTATTTGAAGGGGATGACTTATCTAAATGTGATGTTTAGCTAGGGAAGATCTAACGCTTGATTTACATGCAATCTAAGTACTTGTACATTATATATTTGTACAAGTTTTTACAAAGCGATTACATAGCATGAAAACATAAATGTAAGCATATGGATTTCCCTAGTTGCTTTGGCATCCACCTTAATCCTGCACACTCAAGTAGCTCGTTAGATCAATAAGAATGAAATGTTTGTCATAATCAAAACAAATGGATTTATAGATGTCCATTTAGCCAACACAGGGTTCTTCATCTAGGGATTCCAAGAAACCTAGATTCTCTGCACCTAACCCTCCACCACCCAGATCGAGTTTTCAAACTCAATGGACACCGAGCAGAGGTATAGGAAGGAGTCATTTGCTTCAAGTAACTCACAGTTCTGCATCAGTGTCAGTTACTGGACCACCTAGGCCACAACAACAGGAGAGGAGTTGCTACAACTGTGGTAAGGTGGGAAACTTGATGAAGGATTGTCGTTCTAGGCCTGTCAATGTGACACAACCTCCGAGACAGAATCAACAGGGATCTCAGAGTAGACAACATCAAGGAGCAGCTCGAGGATGTGGACAAGCGTCTCAAGCTGGATCATCAGCACCACCTCAACACTAGGCGACTGCGAGGTTCTATGCTATGAACCCACCTGAAGCGGTGGTCAATCCACGGGTAGTGGCAGGTCAGATGAAACTTTTATATTTTGATATGTCTACATCCTGTGCTGTATCTGTTCTGATTGACCCGAGTGCTACGCACTCTTTCATCACTCGTAAAGTGATACGTAACTGCAACATGACAACTAGTCATAGGACAGATAGTTTGTTTTTGGAGACTCCGTTGAGTGGGTCTGCCGTTTTGCAGGAGGTATGTTCTCCTTGCATCCTCTTCTTTTCTGATCATCGCATTCAAGTGGATCTTATACCACTTGAGATGCAAGGATTTGATATAATCCTCGGGATGGATACCTTAGAAAGGTATAGAGTTGTCTTGGATTGTGAGTCCAAGCAGGCTGTGTTTGCTGATGAAAGCAACACATGGACCTTTCTAGGTGAGAGAAAGATTTTTCCCACCTGTCTTGTGTCAGCTATGGTTGCTGAGAAGTTAATGAGGCAAGGATGTTGTGCATTCTTAGCCCATGTGGTAGATGTTACCAAGGAGAGTCCCAATCCTGCGGAAGTTCCTATAGTCAGGGAATTCGAGGATGTATTTCCTGAAGAACTTCCTGGCATACCACCACCTCGGGAGATTGATTTTGAAATCAATTTGATCCCAGATACGAAACCCATAGCCCAGACTCCGTATAGGATGGCGCCTGTCGAGATGGCAGAACTAAGGAAACAGCTCCAAGAGTTACTTGAGAAGGGTTTTATCCGACCGAGCACTTCACCTTGGGGTGCTCCGGTCTTGTTTGTTAAAAAGAAAGATGGGTCAATGCGGTTGTGCATCGACTACAGACAACTCAATAAAGTAACAATAAAGAACAAGTACCCTCTGCCGAGGATTGATGATCTCTTTGACCAGTTGCGTGGTGCAACAGTCTTTTCAAAGATAGACTTGAGGTCTGGATATCATCAACTTCGTATTAAGGATAGTGACATACCCAAGTCTGCCTTTAGGACAAGGTATGGTCACTATGAGTTCACGGTTATGTCGTTTGGACTAACCAATGCACCAGTTGCATTTATGGAACTCATGAATAGAGTTTTCCGACCTTTCCTTGATCAGTGTGTTGTCGTCTTCATAGATGACATTCTGATCTATAGTAAGGATGCTCAGCAGCATGAGCAGCATCTTCGCCAAGCTTTGACCTTGCTAAGGGAACACAAGCTGTATGCTAAGTTTAGCAAGTGTGAGTTCTGGTTGTCGGAGGTATCTTTTCTTGGACATGTGATACCTGCCTCGGGAATTCGTGTTGACCCTATAAAGGTAGAATCTGTTCTACAGTGGGAACAACCGAAGACTCCGACAGAGATTCGAAGTTTCTTAGGGTTAGCTGGCTACTACCGAAGGTTCATTAAGAACTTCAGCTCTATAGCCTTACCCTTGACTAAGTTAACCCGGAAAGATGTTCCTTTTTCTTGGAGTGATAAGTGTCAACCGTCTTTCCAATTGTTGAAAGAGAGGTTGACAAGTGCACCTGTTCTTGTATTACCTGAACAAGGAAAAGGATATGTAGTCTTCTGTGATGCTTCCAAGAATGGACTTGGATGTGTGTTGATGCAGGATAAACAAGTGATTTCTTTTGCTTCCCGACAGCTTAAGAAACACGAGGAGAATTATCCGACACATGATCTGGAGTTAGCTGCCGTGGTTCATGCCTTGAAGATATGGAGACATTATCTCTACGGAGAGACATTCCAAATTTTCACAGACCACAAGAACCTTAAGTATATCTTCTCTCAGCACGAGCTTAACATGAGGCAACTTCGTTGGATGGAGTTAATCAAGGACTACGATTGTACAATTGATTACCATCCGGGCAAGGCCAATGTTGTTGCAGATGCCTTGAGTAGGAAGTCAGCAACATCAACCATGGATAGAGTACAACTAAACTCTTTAGTATGCTCTAAGAGAGATATGCTTATCTCTTTAAGGCAAGACAATGTACAATTGAAAGTATCGTTGTTAGCCGGATTGTTGGCTGAGATGCATATTAAGCCTACCCTAAGGGAGCAGATTAAGGAAGCACAACAAGGTGATGATGCAGTTCAGCAGATCAAATCTGAGTATGGAAATGAGAAGAGAGATGGTTTCCATGACTCAGATGATCATGTAGCTTGTTATAATGGAAGGATGATAGTGCCGGATGTGGATGACTTGAGGAAGTTAGTCCTGGAAGAAGCTCATTCTTCCATGTATGCTATGCATCCAGGAAGCACCAAGATGTATCGGAATTTGAAAGATTTGTATTGGTGGCCTGGGATGAAGAAGGATGTTGCAGAGTTTGTTCTGAGGTGTCCTGTGTGTCAGCAAGTTAAAGCTGAACACCAGAAGCCTGCAGGGACAATGCAACCTTTACCCATACCACAGTGGAAGTGGGACCATGTGACCATGGACTTTGTTGTTGGCCTACCTAAGACAAGCAAAGGACATGATTCCATTTGGGTAGTTGTTGATAGGTTGACTAAGACAGCACATTTCTTACCTGTCAAAACAACCTATTCTGCTGAAAGGTTATCACAGTTGTATGTGCAAGAGATAGTGTGTTTGCACGGAGTTCCTGTCACTATAGTTTCTGACAGAGGTCCCTAGTTTACCAGTCGTTTTTGGGAACAGTTGCACAGAGCCTTAGGCACCAAGCTAAGGTTTAGTACGACCTTTCATCCGCAGACTGATGGACAGTCGGAGAGGACCATACAGACCTTAGAAGACCTGTTGAGAGCATGTGCTCTCTAGTTTACCGGAAGTTGGGATCTACACCTAAGCTTGATAGAGTTTGCCTATAACAATAGCTATCAGCATAGTATTGATATGGCACCTTATGAGGCCTTGTATGGTAGACGTTGTAGATCACCTTTGTGTTGGTTTGAGACTGGTGAACATCAGTTGTTAGGTCCTGATCTTGTGCAGCAGACTACAGAGAAGATTAAAGTAATACAACAACAGATTAAAACTGCACAGGATAGGCAGAAATCTTATGCTGATAAACGTCGTAGACCCTTAGAATTCCAGGTTGGAGACAGAGTGTATCTCAAGGTCTCGCCTTGGAAAGGAGTCCTTCGTTTCGGAAGGAAAGGGAAGTTAGCTCCTAGATTTATGGGACCTTATCCAATCATTGAACGGATTGGAAAGGTAGCATATAAACTAGAGCTGCCACCTGAGTTACAAAGGTTACATCCTGTGTTTCACATTTCTATGCTGAAGAAATGTCACCCAGACACCGAGTCAGTTCTACAACCTATGGAGGTAGAATTGAATGATGATGTATCCTATAAGGAGGGACCAGTGTCAATCCTTGATAAAAGAATTAAAAAGCTAAAGAAGAAAGACATAAGTCTTGTGAAAGTCCTCTGGAACCACCGTGGTGTTGAAGAAGCCACTTGGGAGTTAGAGGATGAGATGAGAAGGAAGTATCTTGCCCTTTTCTCTTAATATGTCTTATCGATTTCGGGGACGAAATCCTTGTAAGGGGTGGATAATTTGTAACATCCCTGACCTGGGTTATAAGCTAACCCTAGGTGTTTTGTCTAATTATGTAATTAAATCCTTGTGATTAACTTTGGACATGTAATTAAGTTTCTCAGAAACATATATTTCAGTTGTTGCTCCTTTTTATATAAAGTTGTAGCATCGTGTTGAAATACATGGACCTATGTGCAATTTACCCATTTAGAAGGGTTAACTTGCAAATTGCACATGTTAAAATGATTCTCTGATATTGAGACATCATGATAATGATTATGTTGAAGTTAGAGGGATTTCCCAAGCTTGGGCACCAAGGTGCAGCTGTGGAAGCAATCCCGGTGCTTGAAACCCTAATTTGGGGTAAAATGCAATTTACCCAAATTAAGGGATGCTATGTATAAAATATATCATCTAATGTATCTTTTAAGACTCTTGACATCATTTAGAGAAGAAATGATGAGGGAGTCACCTCAATTGAATACTCAAGTTATGAAATATACCTTGTGATTGAATAATCAGGGTGTATGTACAATAGCTCTTTATATATGTACCTTAGTATTAGGTTAATCTTCCTTGCCCTTATTTTCTTGACCTTGAGAGAAGGTTTGTCCTTAGAATTAAGAGGAAGGGACGAGAAAGTGAAGATGGAGGGACTTGGTTGATATTATGAAAAACTTATAAGCTTAAGTTGGAAACCCCACCCCAAGTATATATACACTTTACCTCTCAAGCAAAGGAACCTTTCCTTCGTGCATTTCACTGTTTCCCTTGCTTGACCGACTAAAGACTGTCTTGGAGCTCAAGAGGAACGACCAAGGGTGTAAGGTAGGTTTGAATCCCTTCTTTTGCCTAATTCCATGGTTAGAACTTGTATTCAAGGTCAATTTGGTGATTAGCTCACGAAACCCTATCTTTCTAGCCATCTTTTCTTGATTTTCCCTGGCGTTTTCACCTTGTCCAACCTGTGAGAGCTCAAGGACGCCATTAGAGCTTGGAGCTCGAAAGCTTGGAGCTCAAGAAACAAGCTTTAGGCGGGTTTTATAACTCTAAACCCATGTTTTATTATATACATCTCATTTATGCATGTAGAAGATAGTTCTTCTTTTTCCCTACTTTCCTTTGCTACTTTGCAAGCAAATCCATGGGAAATCCGTGCTGTTCTTGATATAGGAGATGAAGGCGTTATTTCCAAGAAAAATCCACCGCTTTTCACTTTGTTAAACGGTCTCCCCAACTTGCTCTCTCGGTCTTAAGACCGCGAGGTGAGCAAACGGTCTCTAGACCGCGAGAGGGCAAACGGTCTTCAAGACCGTTTAACCCCGTTGACCGAGCGTGGACTGTATATGAAACCTCTTCATAATTATGTAGACTAATCACCCTCAACAATTTAGAGGTTAACTCCAAAGGAATCGGGAGATATGGACATTTTAATCAACAACTTTAATTGAATTTATCCCTGATTTTCAAACGGTTTGAAATAGCCTTTTTGGGCAAACGGTCTTAAGACCGTGTAAGGTCGTCGACCAGGCATTGACCGTATGATATTACTGTTCAAATTAATGTTAGTTAACAACCCACCAAATTTGATGGACTAATTCCAATCAATCTAAGAGTTGAAGGGTGATTACTAGGGCAAACCCTAATTAAAATCAGTACTGAAATATCAATGATTAATTTAGGGTTTTTGGGGTTGATTGACCTAAACGGTCTCAAGACCGTTTGGGGATCAACCAAACGGTCTCAAGACCGTGTGGTGACAACCCAAGACCATTTGAAGGTCTAGGGTTAAGCTAATCTGATCAATTAATGACCCAATTGCAATAAGTTATCAATTAATCAAAATTCTGATTTTGTGACTCAATCTTGGTTTGACCCCTATCAAATTACATTAGATTTTGATGAAATCTTGGGCAAACGGTCTCACGACCGTGAGGAGTTCATCCACACGATCTCAAGACCGTTTGGGCCAAGTTTGGGCCCAATTGGAGCTCAATTGAAGGGTTCAACCTTGTATTGATGCACATTGATGAGTGTTGATGGTTGAACATTGATAGACCCTAATTGAATTGACTTCAACCCTAATTGGTCCACAATTGAGGGTCAATTGAGTGACCAATTGGTTAATCATAACCCTAATTGACTCAATCCATAAGTGGTCACCATAGCTTTGACCTTTTGAGGGCTTCAACATTGGTTGACATAATCGGTTGTAACCTTGAACCTTGTTGATGGTCTAAGCGGTTGGAGACCATGTGAGCCTCGCGGTCTCAAGACCGTGAGGGGGCTCGCAGTCTCAAGACTGTGAGGGGGCTCGCGGTCTCAAGACCGTGAGAGGCCTCATGGTCTCAAGACCATGAGAGGGCTCGCGGTCTCAAGACCGAGAGCCATCAAACGGTCTCAAGACCGAGAGCCATCAAACGGTCTCAAGACCGAGAGCCATCAAACGATCTCAACCCAACTTGCCCTCTCGACCTTGAAGTCAACATGGTTAAATTGTCTACACTTCTTCTTGATCTTTAAGTCAACAATAGTAAATGGTCAACCCATCCAAAACGGTTTCAAACCGTTTGGAGGTTGGAGGTTGAGACCATTTGAGGACTTTCAAAGGTTGATTTCAACTAACCACTTAAAGGTGTATATGGTTCTATGATGCCCTAATATAAACCCTAATGATAACCTAGGACATTAAAGGACTAAGTGACTAATGAATTAAACTATGATGGTGATCAATGGGGTGAATTACCAAAATACCCTTGAAGGGTCAATTGAGTAATACCTTGATCAAATCAAACCCTAATCACATGTTAGTGATGTTTTTGGCTATGATTAGCCCATGATGACTTATTTCAACTTGATCTAGAGTGATGTTATCACCATCTACTTGTATGAGGAGAGAGAAAGTACTTCTAGAGAGAGAAAGTACTTCTAGAGAGAGAAAGTACCCTTTTGTAGGTGGAAACTCAATTAAAGAACCTTCAATACACATGAATGTGCATAATGAGGGTATGATCCACCTGTGTGAGATCATGGAAACCCTAATTATGATGTATGATGAATTTTAAGCCATTCTGAGAGCATCAATGATGATGTTCCACTTACATGATGATGTTATGAGATCAATTCACTTCAATGTGAATAGTAAACCCTAATTCAAGGGTAATGGCATTCAATGTGATTAGTAAACCCTAATTCAAGGGTAATGACATGCTTTACGAGTATTAAACTCTAATTGATAAGAATCAGAGAACTTAGCTCTTATGATAAGAGTGAGAAGTATATTCCTTGTTTTAAATTACCCTTATCAGTTGAGCTAACTATGCAGGTCCTGATATGAAGGTGATCATATCCAGGTATGGATGATGATACTGTATTCATTAAAAGCATGTGAAAGGCTTTATGAATAAGTAAAATATCTTGATGCCTTGTCAGTGGCATCCTATGAGTTAATGGGCTGTAAGAGCCATGAATACCACCAAGTCATGCTTCAGAGATGACTGGTGATGAGTATAATGAGAAATGATGATTGATGTGAGTTAGGCTTGTTACATTTAGTATTCTCCTTTCATAGCTGTTATGCTACTGTTATTGTTTGAAGAACAATGTGTGATGATTAAATGAATACTAAATGTACCTAACTAATCAAGTATAATGTAGAGCCCTGATCATAGATCCATCATTGTCAGAGATCAAATGATGGTGAAACAGGATTTCCTAAGGGAGCTCCTGGAACACATACTATTGAGTATGTGGGGTATATGGATGTGTAGAACCTTACATCCTAGTGTAGGTGATTGATGTAGATGTGTAATCCGTCAACCCTTCACTACTAAACCCTACCGTATCAGTGGAAGGTAAACATGAAACCTCCTAATGACGAAGAAAACATAGATATCCGTATCAGTGGAGATAAACATGAAAACTCCTGATGACGAAGAGAGTACAGAACGCCACTGTAACTCTAAAATAGCGAAGGACCAGTTTACCCTGGTGAGCTATAATAAGTAGAGACACAAGATGTCCTACAAGTGATCCTCTTACTGACTGAGGAAGATGAAGGTCATGAGAATCCGGCTCTCTTAATGACCTATGTATGATACTGATGTGACTTCTCAGCGATCAGTTGGAGTATGAGTGGTATGCCTCATCTCCAGAGGGCATAATGTTGTTTGTAAAACATAATCAACCACATAGTATACCTGCTAGAGATAACTACGAGTTAGTTGATTGATGATACACTGTGATAGTGCTTATTTGTCTTCATGTCTCTTAAATGTTGAGCTCTTGTTTATATAGCAGCAACTGTTATTGAATACTTTGAAAGCTTTACTGCTTAAGATATTCTTTGATGATATAATAAAGCTTCTGGCGGAGAGTTATAACTCTCGCTGGGACAATTATGTAAAATTGTCTCACCCCGTAGACTTCAACTTTTTAGGTGGACGTCATAGACGGAGGAACCGGTCTACAGGTGACCAATCTCAGCAGCAGCAGCAGTACCAGGAGCAGCAGTAATCTCAGGTGGAGATTTAGCCTGCCATGTGGTGTAGTTAGAGTTAGTCCTATGTGTCCTCTGTACTCTCAGGTCTTGGAGTCTTCTGTGTGAGTTCTTGAGATTTTGTATCTTGATGTATATAATTACTCAAGAAGTAATTATCATGAGATGTAAACAGTTTATCTCTTGTTATGAAAGAAGTTTTTATAGATTCAAGCTCTTGTTCCAAAATGTTTTAATCTCCCGTAATTTTTGTCTTCTGCTGTTTATCGAATCGCTTCCGCTAAGTTTAAATCGAGATTATATCGCGGTTTGGAGATCAGAGCCCACAAATTCCATCTACATCACTCACACTCTATCCCCATGTGTCACAATGCATCTGAGCACCACCTTTATGACAACCCTTATTCAGGATCACGGTGGATGATGTCAAGGTACATGAACGACATGTGATGAATGTAGTCACTTTATGTCTAAGAACCACAATCAACCCTTATTACTATGAGAGATGATTCTGACTACCATTCCCTTGTCTCCATGCATCACTCTCATGGTGGGTCTGTCTAATACACTATTCTGTAACATGTATATATGTGTTTGACTTGATATCACATATCATGACTAATGAGATTGTGTCATCATTCAACACACACTCTAGTTTTGTGTGTTACTATTGTCTATTTTTCTTGCACAATAATATCTGACTAGGGACATAACAAGAATGTATGTACTCTTATCATACATATGATCTCATCATTCAAGTTGCACACTTGAAGACATATGTCATCGAGTAACATCATTCTTTAGACATCTACTTATGTTTGTATCATCATCTCATGACTGAGACAATCATAATAGACGTAATTACTATTATTATTATCAAATCATGTATTTAATGCCACCTTCCAATCATCATAGGATTGGCTTGTGGGCATACATACCAATAGTAACATATGGATCATACCAAAACCCACTAACAAAATGCTATTGAATACACCCTGGTCAGTCATGTGCATTCCAACAAATTGAGGTAGTTTGGGAGATTCAGACAGTGCTTCTTTAGGATCAATATTTATTTGGGCAAGAAATATAACATAAGTTCTATAAATATGAACATGTAAAGTATATAAAACTAACATGGAAACTTTATCAAATTACAAAATATAAAACATTACACTACATGATAAAATTCAAGACATTACACTATATGACCAAGTTGAAAGTATTACATTAAATAAAGAAATTAATAGCATTGCATTACATGACAAAATAAAAAACATCATATTAGATGACCATATTGAAACCATTACATGACCAAATTGAAAATAATACATGAACAATTTGAAAAAAAATTCATGACATGACCAAATTGAAAAAAATTACATGACCAAATTGAAAACATTAAGTGACAATGATTCAACAAAAAGTAAAAAAGTGTCTATTATGATACCTTTTGTTGCACTTATGACAATGATATGACGACACATTTGGATCACTATCCATATATATGGAACCTATTTTAGTTTTTGGTCAACCTACCTACCTATTAACACTTAGGGTAATCAAAAACATTATTTTTTGCTTTCATAAAATGTGGCATATACTTCTTGTTAAGAACACCATGAAACTCAAATATATAGGAGTCAAAATACAATTAATTTGACAAATATCTACTCACAAGTTGGTTTAGGTCAAAGTAGACAAAACCAACAATTACATAAAAATGAAAGCATGGTATGTGTCACTCTTGAGGATAACCACAAGTGCATTGAATTGCAACATTCATCTGTAATTGGATACAAAATTGTTTCCATCCATGTCATTAAAAAAAATTCATAGTTGTTGACTCGGAGTGTGACTTTCAAATTGTTGGTAACCTCATTGACCTTAATAAGTATCTTTACAAGGTTATTAGAATATTCTTTCTGTCAATATCCTATTTTGTCATAGCATTACACCTCTTCAACCACATCAAAATAGTCGGCTAGTATGTGGACATAATATTTGCATGTGATGGGAAACTCTAGAATATTTTAATATATCATTACAACTTCTAAATAGTTTCTAGTGAGGTACCATGTGTTTATCCTTTGTCGAACATGAAAGACTAGCAATGTTCAATCATGCAAACCACCCAATTAAATATACAGGTGCCCTACATCTCTGTGATATAATCATCCAAAATGTGGTTATATAATGTCCTTGGAATATGATGTGATAGACATTTCATGCATCAAAGTAGACCATGATATGAATATTCCTAGTCACCAAATATTTTAGATATAACCTTCCTCAATGTTAGACATGCCTTCCTGTATGATATGTTCAAATTTATTTTAGCATTCACCATGTCACATTTTTTCATGCAATGATATCAAATAATGTCACCATGATTGACATGATCATACTAGCTATATGAGATGGATGTGCATTCGTGATAATCCTCATTTAAAAGATCTAGTTGGCATGTTTTCTTTAAAATGCAATGCTTGATCTTCCATATATCACCTTCTCTTTTGTAGACAAGCATGTAAACTTGAAGGACTTTGTCTATCAGGGAGACAAACAATCGTAGGAAATTGATTCCTTGTATTTTGAGTACAATGCTGGATATAATTTTGTAGGAACCATGTTAAATCTTCTCAATCATGAGAGTTTTGCATGCAATAAAAACCCTTATGAATCTCATTTATAGAAGAGGTGTAATCAATTTACACTTGATGATGAAATTCAACAACCCATTCGACATCTTGGAAAGCTATATAATGTCAACTATATTTTGGTTAACCCTATAATTTGGAAATAATCCTAGTACAATTATAGATAGTGAATTTGTCATGAATTATATAACTATCTAAATTAGGGTCACTCATTTCGGGGTCATCTTCAATTATAATTATTGATCACCTTCCTCATCCTCTTTATCACAATTTTCATTCTCATTGATAAGGTTTTTATAAGAGTTCATGTTTTTCATTTGATATGAAAGTTTCACTACTATTAACTGTTTAATTATGAGATTTATGTAACTACATTCCTCTTAGAGAGGTAATTTATGAGGGAAGGCATCAACATAGGTATTAGATTCAATCATGAACAAGGTTGTGAATGCATCATCATCGTGATCTTATATCACCAGATTGTTTTCTTTAGGGAAAAGATAAGATACATTGAAAGAGAATTCATCCAAGTTAATAACATGCATTTCATGAATGTATGCCTTGAACAATATAGAGCATTCATTAGTGTAATGATGGTGTATCTCGAGATTGACTATACTAAGACCCATCGGGAGAAACTGACCCTCATAGTGCACTGTCATAATCCATGCACTTGAAGTAGATGTCATATCAAAAAAACTATAAACAAATGTTTATGTTATTGATCAATTTTTAAAATTAGTTACATTAATTATAATAGGAGAAACTGACCTCATAGTGCAAATTCATAATTGATGCACTTGAAGTAGATGCCTTATTAAAAATGTAAATAGATGTCTATGTTATCAATCTATTTTTAAACATAGTTACATGGATTATAATAGACTGTATATTTTCTATTTGATTTATATTCTTAATCAAAACATTTTTCACAAAGACAAGCAAATGTAAGCAAATTTATTTTTTTCTAGATGCTTCAATAAAAAAATAGTTACTCTAACCATACTAAAGTTTTAGTTTTAATAACAAATATAGTAATTTTAGGGTCAAACTTTTCAACAAATGTGTAATATATACTTTCTATGTGATTTATATCCTTAGATATAAATATGTTCAATTACAAAGGGAGTAAATATGAACAGATTTAATTTGTATAGATGCTCCATTCTAAGAAAATTAATTTTTCCAGTTGACATTTTAAGTAGTAGTTAATGGATTTTATAAATATAATTTTGTAAAAAAAATGATAACATAAAAAAGTTAAAAAAACATATCTGAAGTGGAGAGAGATCCCTTATTGATCAAAGATCTAAAGAAGAGAAAAACAACATTCCATTAGAGGAATAGGAGACAAGAGAAGCATCGTGCCTAAGGAATAGAAGAGAAAACCAACACTTGAGAAGAGAAATCCGCAAATATCATTACCGAGAAGTAAAATAAACCTAATACTTGCGAAGAGAATCTAAAAATTGTCAGAATCAGCTAGAATATCTTTCTGTAACACAATAGAGGGCGCAACAACTTCAAACCATTTGGAAGAGAAAAAGAGGTGAAGAGACGATTGGAAATATATCGTTCCTATACATGAGCAATGAATCGACACGAGATTACATTGTCCCTTGGGACCAGTACATCATGGCCGAATAAACATTTTTCCATGTCTCCCACTGAGACACATTCGTTTCGAAATGTGACATAATTTAGAAAACGTGATAAATTAGTCAATTAATTTTCGAAAAAGACTATTTTGATAGACTGGTCAACTAAAAAAAATATTAGAAATGCACATTCTCTACCAGGTATGGGTTTCAACTTGGGACGATCTAGTTGAAAATGTCGCTCGCTCTAACTGGCGTTTTCAATGTTTTTCTTATTTTTTTGTTTAAATGAATTGTCGGTCTTCCTGTTGGTTTTGACTGCAAATATGTAAAATTGCACACGAAATGGTATTTTTTGTATCAAAATATACTTATCTTTGAAAAAAAAAATTCAAGAAGAGCCATAGCGGTATCTATTTTTTTTTTTTATAAAATGTGCCACTTTTTTGTGTTCAATTTTCTTTTTGAGCCCCTTTCCCGGGCAGTACTTGTATTATTGGGTAAGCGGTGGGGGTATCAGAGCTAGCACTGAACTCGAGGATGCAGATCTGAAGCAGCCAGCGAGCAACTATTTGTTTTCGTCCTTCCGCCGTGGCGACTGGACAAGCGTGATGGAGTGGTGACGTACAGGGCAATGCATGTGATCTTTGCATGTAAATCAGTTTTTAGCGGGAGTTAGTGAGAAGACGGCTGGCCGTCCTTGGTTTTCATGTGTAATCTCATGATTCAACCATCATTTGTAGGGCGTACCTATATATGTTGGCCGCATGGTGTGAACACGCAGGAAGTTCACACTCTGCCGGTTGTAGGGTTCGGAAACGGCTGTGGATCCAGCGGTGACAGAGATAGGATGTTGAAAATCAATCTCAGCTATTCAGCCCGCCAAAATTCCCCCAGGAGATCCATGTGTATAGTGAAACAAACTATACACACGGATCTCCAAGTCAGTTTTTGGGGTTGAACAGATAAGATCTTTTCGGCTATCGGCACCGCATTCAAACTGCTCAGGAACGGTCTGGTTCAAGTCAGACATTAGATTGATAAGTGTTCTACTACGTACCTTGAGCCACTCGGTCGAGTCCATTCTCCTGGCCTAGGTGCCTGGTGTTAAATTTTGAGTTATGCTATATGGACCAGGGATGGCACCGATATTGACACGTTTCCTTATATAAATATACAATAGTGTTCAAAGTTTTATGATTTTTTAGTTAATGTTTGATAAGGAAAAAATTCGAGAAGATCAATTTCTAATGGTTGTGCTGCATTTGTAGTGGTTGTCTTGGTTTAAGTTAGGTTATAATCAATGTTATATTCAATTTTTTTATTAACATTTCTGTATTTGTCCTCTTACATGCATGAGAACACAATAGGGATGGAAGCATGTTACTTCCTTCTCTAGTTTTCTTCTCCTTCATGCAAGAATACAAAAAGGGTCTCAAAATGGGTGTCATTTTTTGTCCAAATATCATATTGCTTAAATTTTTGGAACATTTTAGCCACCCTATATATCAACAACCACATTGTAGTGGCATGTTACGTGGTAAGAGAGCTCTTTAGTCTCGTATTGTCTACCTCCTCTTAGTTGGGAAAGGTCTTTATATCTAGAAAGGTCATAGAGCATTTGTACACCAGGACTAGAAGAAAGAATGATGTAACACATACACTCAGCACGTCGGGCCAGGCTCAGGGCTGTGGTCCATCTTTTCTACATACAAAGAAAATGAATGTTTGATCTAGAACGGTATCCGAATATTGTATTTGAGTCTTCAATTTTTTATAGACTACAAAGAAAATGAATATTTGGATTAACATGAACTGTATCAAAGTATTGCATTCAAGCAGTTGAAGCTGTATCACAGTGTTTTATTCGACAGGTGGAAAATGTATCTAAATGTTGTACTCAACCAATTGAAACTATAACCAAATGTTGAACTTGACCAGTTGAAACTGTACCCAAGATAAGTTGGATTTGCGATATGTATTCCACAAGTTGAATGTGCATTCAAGTAGTTGCAAAAGAAATATATTAATTCATTGATGTTAATGTGTAAACATGTGTGAGAGATATAAAACCTTTTTTTTGTTTCTTAAATAGCCTTATGACAAGGACTATCTAAGAATATGATTATCTTCTACCTCTAGTTGTTAGGTTTGATCTTTGTTATTGCTGCTCATCAATCCACTCTAGACCGATTGAGGCATGGTCAAGGTTGGTCTGAGGTAAGGTATGTGTCACAAACATGAGAATGTTCTATTTGGAAGAAGAAAGAGTACACACCTATTTGCCCCATTCGCGGATGCTAATTTCTCCTTTGCTAACAAAACATTTGTATCTTATATTGAAAAGGATTAAGATCGCAATAAAGAAACCTGATTTAGGTACAGAAGAATAAAAGATAGATAACAAGGTTTGAAGGTAGTGGTAGTATCAACCACAAACCTAGATAGTGAGGGGGAGGCACTTCATATCAAACTTCTCAAATGGACAAAGGAACATAAATACTAAAAGACTAAACAAATTATAGATCTTCTTCTAAATCATCAAGAAGTGCCATTGAATAGGCCTCCTTACACGCAACATCGACAACCATTTAGTTAATTCCAGAGTGACATTGATCTAGATCATGAAGCATTGACCCTGCAATAGATGGAAAAGAATCATCATGAAAAATAAATACATGTTCACAAACTTTACACGAATCGAGAGAAAGATATAAGAAAATTCTTGAGTTATATTGTATTTAATTGTGCCAATAAATCATGCAAGATAAGGCATCTAAATGATGGGAATTTTGAAGTTCAGATATACTGTAGGAGAGACACACTAGAATATCAATAAGTTGGTACTCAATGTGTCCCCATAAATGTTTAATAAATGATTCTAAATCTTTCTTAAATATGAGCAAGTGAAGAAAACATGTAAAATGTCCAATCAGGATTGACATAAGTTTCAAATGAATGATTTGTGGAAATCGGGAGAGTGTGAGTTGCTACCAATAAGAAGTTTTGAGTGTCCTAATAACCAAATGAGTATAAGTATTTTTGGTAGAACATTCTATTTTATATAATTTCTTGTAAAAATAGGCAGTGGTCCCAAGATCAATGAAGAATTTGTATGATTTGTCTATATAGTATGTATTGCTCCAGTTTGATATGCTCTAAATTGGTGGTATAATTGAGTGGATCTATGATATTGTAGATATTAACAATGAAGAAATGGTTGTTTGAGAGGAATCTCTTAAGAGAGTTGTCACATGGGGAAGATAAGAAATACAATGCTTTGTGTATAGTGATATTATAGATTGAGGCCGGGACGGTGAGATACAGTCTAGTATTCAGAATGGTATTTCCATTTAGCAAGGACTTGACCAGAAGTGTGTGTGAGATATCTCAATACAGGGGAGATTTTAGTCTTCCTAATAGTGTTCTAGGGACTATGTGATATCAATAAGTCGGGAAAGGTCTTTATATATAGAAAGGTCTGTGAGCATTTTTACTCTAGGACTAGAAGAAAGAATGGTGTAACACATACACTCAGCATGTTGGGCGGGGCCAGGCTCAGGGTTGTGGTCCATCTTTTCTACATACAAAGAAAATGAATGTTTGATCTAGAACGGTATCCGAATATTGTATTTGAGTCTTCAATTTTTTATAGACTACAAAGAAAATGAATATTTGGATTAACATGAATTGTATCAAAGTATTGTATTCAAGCAGTTGAAGCCGTATCATAATGTTTTATTCGACAGGTGGAAAATGTATCTAAATGTTGTACTCAACCAATTGAAACTATAACCAAATGTTGAACTTGACTAGTTGAAAATGTACCCAAGATAAGTTGGATTTGCAATATGTGTTCCACAAGTTGAAAGTGCATTCAAGAAGTTGTAAAAGCAATATATTAATTCATTTATGCTAATGTGTAAACATGTGTGAGAGATATAAAACATTTTTTTGGTTCTTTAATAGCCTTGTGACAAGGACTATATAAGAATATGATTATCTTCCACCTCTAGTTGTTAGGTTTGATCTTTTTATTGCTGCTCATCAATCCACTCTAGACCGATTGAGGCATGGTCAAGGTTGGTCTGAGGTAAGGTATGTGTCACAAAGATGAGAATGTTCTATTTGAAAGAAGAAAGAGTACACACCTATTTGCCCCATTCGTGGATGCTAATTTCTCCTTTGCTAACAAAACATTTGTATCTTATATTGAAAAGGACTAAGATCGCAATTAAGAAACTCGAGTTAGGTACAGAAGAATAAAAGATAGATAACAAGGTTTGAAGGTAGTGGTAGTATCAACCACAAACCTAGATAGTGAGGGGGAGGCACTTCATACCAATCTTCTCAAATAGACAAAGGAACATAAATACTAAAAGACTAAACAAATTATAGATCTTCTTCTAAATCATCAAGAAGTGACATTGAATAGGCCTCCTTACATGCAACATCGACAACCATTTAGTTAATGCCAGAGTGACATTGATCTAGATCATGAAGCATTGACCCTACAATAGATGGAAAAGAGTCATCATGAAAAATCAATACATGTTCACAAACTTTACACAGATGGAGAGAAAGATATTAGAAAATTCTTGAGTTATATTGTATTTAATTGTGCCAATAAATGATGCAAGATAAGGCATCTAAATGATGGGCATTTTGAAGTTTGGATATACTATCAGAGAGACACACTGGAATATCAATAAGTTGGTACTCAATGGGTCCCCATAAATGTTTAATAAATGATTCTAAATCTTTCTTAAATATGAACAAGTGAAGAAAACATGTAAAATCTCCAATCAGGATTGACATAAGTTTCAAATGAATGATTTGTGGAAATCGGGAGAGTGTGAGTTGCTACCAATAAGAAGTTTGGAGTGTCCTAATAACCAAATGAGTACAAGTATTTTTGGTAGAATATTCTGTTTTATATAATTTCTTGTAAAAATAGGCAGTGGTCCCAAGATCAATGAAGAATTTGTATGATTTGTCTATATAGTATGTATTGCCCCCATTTGATATGCTCTAAATTGGTGGTATAATTGAGTGGATCTATGATATTGTAGATATTAACAATGAATAAATGGTTGTTTGAGAGGAATCTCTTAAGAGAGTTATCACATGGGGAAGATAAGAAATACAATGCTTTGTGTATAGTGATATTACAGATTGAGGCGGGGACGGTGAGATACAGTCTAGTATTCAGAATGGTATTTCCATTTAGCAAGGAATTGACCAGAAGTGTGTGTGAGATATCTCCATAGAGGGGAGATTTTAGTTTTCCTAATAGTGTTCTAGGGACTATGTGAATGATAGTATTTATTAACAACACGCTCTTTCCAATTTGAGGTTTTCTTGAGGCAAATATATTCTATGGTCTTATACATAAGAAAATATGAGTTTGTCCTTATATTGATTATGCCCCACCCATCAAAATATTTGCACTTTGTAAATTGATTTCCAGTTGGTCAAGTGAGTTTTGGAATTGTCTTCGGTGTCACCCAGAGAAAATTTGACAAATCTTATCAATTTCGGTTGTCATTGTGGATGGAAGGGGGATGATTTCCCCATTCAATGAATTCAACAATATGCCAAAAACACCATTCTATTTCTCAAACATGATGGTAGGTGTATCATAAAAACTATAGTAACATACTAAAATTTGGCACTAGATTTTTATTCTGAGCTATTTTGCATGATTGCCTTTCTTGAAAGTGTCTATTGATAAATCTCCATTATATTTGTTCTTTTTTAAATTCCTTGGATTTTAAATACTAAAAATTCTACTATACTTCATCTTGATTGAGTCAGCCTTATTTGGACCCACATTTGAACCTATTCTAGTACAATTGGCATTGGGAACACACAACGATACAAATTGATTAGTAAAAAATTACAATCATATAATTAAGAGTAAATTTGTTAGTAATATCATCATCACAAAAATGAGAGTTAGTATTTTCAAAATTAATATTGATGAAAATTATTGTTGTGGTTAAAATATTATGTCAAGAGGGTGTGTAACCTAAGATCTATAAATACTTGAAGTTAAGGGAGCTCAATGGCAAATATGAATTAAAACCTATTTAATCATCACAGTCAAATTGAATATTGACCATCATCAACCTGACTAACCCTAACCAATAGTTAGACAAATAAAGATAACCTCATGCTTGTATCACTTTCACTTGAAGTCGAGAAACTCGATCGGAATGTTACACATAACTTCCTTGATACCCTTACATCCTTTCCCCTTCCACCCCAACCCTTATTCACCGACTGCTATAGGAGAAACGGTGACTTGTTCTTAGAAACTAGGGCAATTGCGACCCATCATCCTCTACACATTAAAATTCCACAATATCAACACCCTTCAAGATCTTTGTTGATATGGAAAATGGCATGTAAGCTGCTCTTGCTTGAAGTGACACCCTACAATGCCTAGAAGTATAGTGACCATCTTAGATCTACATCACCTCAGTAGTTGTGCCCTCACTTTGACTCCCGTAAGCCTGAGAAGTGCTAGAGCAACCCTCACACTCACACAGCCCTGCAAAGACCTCCAACAATAGAGTTTAAAAGCATAGCCCCACTTCGCCCTCATCAGATCCCTATACACAAACTTGCAAGAAAAGCATCATGCAACTCCCTCTTTCCAGTGATGCAAACTCAAATTGCTCTCCCCTCTCCCCTTTGCTCCATATACTTTCATCTTCAACTAATGCAACCACCACCTAGCCCCAGATGATGACTTGAACCCTTTGTCATGCATCTGTCCTTCACTCTTACTTGCCGGTTCACACTCCTCCTCAGATCTACAGAGCATCACCGTCATCTCATGAGATAACACCACCCTAATACCCTAAAACTCCAAACGGTGACCCCTCTCATGCACCCTACACGAACACTGAAACCCAACCTTTCCTTAGATAGATCTATATATTAGTAACCTTTAACATATAAATGATAGCAGCCAACTCACCAGATTTTGCATCATCCCTCTGCCATCAAACTCTACCATCATAACCACATGTTACAGACTCAACAATGTCCTTCCTACACCTCCTCCCTTTCCTGGGTTACTCTTGAAACCTTGTCAGTGCTTAATGTTCTCCAATCCTCCACAAATTTCTCCCAATGATCCCTTGACATCCAGCTGAATTGTGGAACTTAGAACAATGATCGTCGTTATCTTGAGTTTGTGTAGGCAATTAGATCCACCTATGAATCAGGTCTACCAGCATGAATACCAAGTCACAGTTTTCCTCAACCTGTATGATTCTTCATTAGTTCTTCACATTCTCTAGCCCTAACCTTGACAAACTAGGAAGTCCAACAAATCTACAAATTTTGTCTTGTATTTCAATACCCAAACACCATCACAAGAGATCCTAAGCAACATGCAATACCTCCACCCTACTCAAAATTCCTCACTACCACTTAACCAGGAACCCCTATCATATGTAACTCGATTCATGTCTACAACCATCTACTTACATGAACCATCACCATAACCCATCTCACCTTACCACCAATCTTATAGGAACACAATCTCAAAACATCAACTCTCTGTGGATTATGTGGCAAATTGTGAGGAGAACCATGCTTTCTTGAAAGACCCTTACTTAGAGATCACTTGTGCTCAGACAACTAGTAGGTCAATAGTCAATGATCTTATTGAAAACCTCTAGAGGGGGGGTGAATAGAGTTTTATAGAGATTTTAAATAATTTAAACTCAAGCAACCACAAATAAAGATTGGACAAAGAGACACAAGGGTTTAGAGTGGTTCCTAGCCTTAGCAAATACTAAGGTAGTCAGTCCACTACCCGGTTGCTTACCCAACCGGGATTTGAAAAGAAATTATTTTATTACCTCACAAGGATTTTACATAAAATACATTTCTTTTCCCTAAACCCTTCAAGCAGCCTTCACCTAGAAGTAATCGCCCAACTCGAAGCAGCCTTCCCTTGAGGTAGATGCACCAACACCCGTTGCACCAGCCTACTGAAGTAGCTTCCCGTGTGATAGCCTTCTTGAAGTAGCTTGAAGTCCCCTTCTCCACCTGAGAAGTCCACTCTCTCCAATCTGCAGCCTCCAACCCTAGGAGTAGCAAGGAGAGTACAAGGAATAAATAGGAACAAGAAAGAAATACAGAAATTACAATACCGTTGTAAGCACAAGGCTTGATTTTCCTATATCAAGCGTTTGGATCTCCCAACCAAGATATATATCAATGTGATTATTATGTGTAGGAGATCCTAGTCTATAGGACACGAAATGGTATCAATGTGAATGTATAACAAGTGTGGGAATTTCACAATTGCTCTAAACAGATTGCCAATGTAGTGTATGCTCAAAGATTGCACAATTGAGTATATGTAAGTTCATGCTAGTGTCCTATAGCTTGTCCTATTTATAGGAATGGCCTAAGTATGCTTAAGAACGTTCTAGACAACTTCTAGGGGGTTCCTAGTGCTTAACTAGCCGTTAGGAATAAGTTAGGCGCATTAGCAACGGCTAGATAATTAATTCTGCAGTTGCTGTCAGAGACCATCTCGGTCGAGGACTTGTCGACCGAGATGCCCGGTCGGTCGAGGATTGTTCGACCGACAGGCTCTCTGGATTAACGTTTATTTGCAACTGTCAACTGCTGTGTCTAATGACTACTTTTGGTCAATCTCGGTCGAGAAGTTTGTCGACCGAGAGTGTATCGGTCGAGGAGTGTGGTCGACCGAGATTGACTCTGTTTTCAATCTTTCAATTAAGATACTAAGTGAGTGCATGAGTGTGCATTATGTGATCCTATTAGAAGGAGATGACCTAACTAAGTGTAGTGTTTAGTTAGGGAGATCTAACGCTTGATTTACATGAAGTCTAAGTACTTGTACATTATATGTTTGTACAAGTTTACATATGATTACATTGCATGATATTTATAAACATTCAAGCGTAAGGATTCCCTAGAACTTTGTCATCACCTTGTTCCTGCACACTTAAGTAGCTCGTTAGATTAATAAGAATGAAATGTTTGTCATCATCGAAACAAAAGGGATTTATCATAATATCCAATTTATCCAACAATCTCCCCCTTTTTGAAGATGACAAACATTTCCTAAATATGAAATAAGGAAATATAAAGTATATGAGTTTCATACCTGAAAATTTACCTTTTGTAGCCATTTATGTTTTTCAAGTAAGTACTGGCCAAGATGTGATGAAACTCTTTTATATTTTTATATTCTTTCTCCCCCTTTGTCATTTCAAAAAGATATCCAAAGTTGAATGTTGTATATTTCTTCTCCCCCTTAATATAATGCTCCCCCTTAATTAGATATCCTATTAGGAACATTGATTTTTATCTAATTTATCCATAATTTGTTTCTCAATCATTCGCAAAGGATGTGAGGCCTTGAAATGAAATGAGATACCTTTAAGCCTATGATGAAATGTATATGGATTTCTCATATATCAAAGGATGTTAAGCCCTAGACTAAATGAGAATCCTCTAAGCTTAGAGTACCTAAAAAAAATGTCTCCATCAAGGGATTTTAAGCCCCATTTGGGATAGAGAGTTCCTTCAAGTACAAGATACCAATTTCAATAAATTCATAACTTTCTTGAAAATATTCAGTTACACATAGTGATTACAAAGTTTTTGTAAGCTTCTTTTAAACAATGATCAAAATGTTAATGATCTCCCCCTTTTTCTTATGTTTTGCTCCCCCTTCGATAGATATCTCAAATGAAAGTTTGAATACTGAGCAAATATATAAAATGTCCAAGATTTTAACAAAGATGTATGCAATTATGTCAATCTGTAAAAACAGAAACCCAGTCGGTCGACAGTTGCTCGACCGACAATGTTCTCGGTCGACTAGTAGCTCGACCGAGAATGTTTCTGGAGACCTATTTTGTTATTTAATCTTAATTTGTAATAGTTGCCTGTCTTAATTATTATTATTCCCTTATTTGTTATGCTCTACAATAATGAACGTATAATGCATATTTGAAGAAGTCTCATATGCCAAACAAATATCCATGTGAATCAAATAAAAATGGCAAATTTCATTCAATGGCATGAAGAAGATTACAATCATATAGAATACAACTATTACAACTCCAACACTTCACAGGAAGGATTTAAGAATTACATCAATGTCCGGATCTTTCCCAAGAAATGGCTCGGCTCCATAGTATTGGACCAGAGTTTTCCAATCCAAAGCACCAGTTGTAGTCAACGCATATGCTTCCAGGAAAGTGGGAACTCGGTCAAAACGGAAGTGAGCAGCTATGTCTTGCAATTGTATGGAAGAAAATTGAGTATGTGCAAGATCCATTGATGGTGAAGGTGGAGGTTGATAGTAGTTGTATGAGGGGTTAAATGGGTTGAGCATGCCAGGGTTTAAAGAATGCGGATATTCATCGGTTTGGCCAGGAGAAAGGTTTTGCATTCTTTGATTTAAATATGTCATGGCATGGTGATTGTAGTTTAATTGTTTACTAAGGTGGTATTGGGAGCCAGCAATATAAGTAAGGGTATTTTGGATGGGATCAATGGAAAGGTTAGTAGAAGGAGGGGGTGGTATATCCTGATGTGATGACTCTCCTTCTACTCTTGCCTTTTTATGGCCAAAGTCAATCCCCATCTTCTCTACGGTGTTCTTACTTATCTTTGGTGGTCTACGCTCCCATATATATCCCATATCTTCAATGTTTACCTTAAGACAATGTTGAGTAATCTGGCATACAAAATCGGCATATGGTGGATTGCCAGAAAACTCAAGCATATTTTTAAGTACTATGCGAATGAAGTTGATGGGAATTTCTTTTATGATAGCATAAATGAGACACATACGGAAAATGGGAACCTCGGATTTATTGGCTCGTGGATGTATGTTGGTGGAAACAATGAGATTTACTATTCTACATGCTGGTTTTAGGTTTATAGCATAATAGGTTCCCCTATCTTCATGACAAGTGGTATTGGCTTGAAATATGGTTCTTTTGATATCACTTAGGCTAGTGGTGTGGTCATCATGGGAAAATAAATTTATTGGATTGCTGGTGGTAAGGTCAAGGAAATCTTGATATTCATCTATATCAATTTCAAGCATGTCAAGAATATCCCCTTCGGAAAACTTAAAACTATGCCCATTGACCATGGTGTAGAAGAAAGTGGTGTCATTTTCGATGTGAGATAGAAGATTGGCATAGAATTCGTTTACTACCTTAATGGAGTAGGAAGGAAAGGATGGATTGATGAAGTCCTTCAGCTTTTGTACTCCAAAGAGATGCTCCAGGTCGACTATTTTGATGAAGTCCATCACTTCAACCGGACGTCGGGGAAGAGGAGCTTTAGAGGAAAGCCGAAAGTATCTATCTCCAGCATCTCCGTCGACGAAAGCTATGTCATTGATGATCGTCAGTGGCGGAGTGGCTTCCCTCTCTTCTCTTCTTTTTCTTCCAGCAACTTTCTTCTTCCCTCGGACAGTTGATGATGAGGCCATTGTGTTTCTTGAGAGTGAAGAAGCAAGGAAGATTTGAGAGTAAGAGTGCCGAAGGATTGCACGAAATTGCACTAGAGATGGACTATGGAAGCAAGGAAATGCAAGTGTGAGTAAGTGGCTCGTTTTTGCACTTATTTATAGAATTCCAGCGACCCGGTCGGTCGACGGCTCGTCGACCGAGCGTCCGCAATGGTCGAGTTGCAGACGCGCCACTTGGTCCTCCAACGGTAAAGAAAACGGTCATAACGGTCGGGTCGCAACGGTCATATCCAACGGCTATTTCTCGGTCGAGCGCTTGTCGACCGACATTGTCTCGGTCGAGCACTCGTCGACCGACTGTTTGTCTGATACTGAGTCTGTTTAGAATTTGTCAGTCGAGTGAGGTGGGCTGACCGAGTGGTTCTCGGTCGAGCATTGGTCGACCGACTAACTTACTGAGTTCAATTTCTGGCTGAATTTTAATGCAAATCATAGAACATTTTTGTAGAGCATATGTATATTCCAAGGGAGTAGTAATATTTAAGGCTTCTAATTACCACAAATGATTTGACGTTTTGATTTAAAAATATGCTAAGATTAAGTTTAATAAAATAATGTTCAAATAAACAATTTTTATCAAAGTTTATTTTAGGTCGCCCTTGATTACGACCATAGCGCCCCTTGGTCAAATTTTATTTTAACCAAGAGGCATATTCTGCAGGTTTCCAGTATGAATCATTCATATGCGAAGTATGAGTTCTGCAGATAGCTTGCAAATATCAATTTGAGACACATTAAAGTGTACTAATTATGAGAGCTCAAAAAGGACATCAAATATGGTGAAGCATATTCAAGAATAATATCCATTCATGAATTTAAGATTACTTTGGATAGACTTAGACTAAAATATAAAAGCACACAAAAATTTATTTGAAACATTTTATTCATTGTAAGTATTTCTGAAAAATGTGCAATAAAAGAATGATTAAATAGAATCTTTCAAGAATAATTTTCACATACAATGTAGAGATTTACAGCAGTTTGAGATAAACGTATGTGTATCAAGATGCTATTAAATCTTTTTAATTTTTGTTATCCCTAAATGTTAAGTTGAGATAGACATAAGGATATACAACTTAAGGTCTAAGGTCATATCTCAACTTAGCCTAACCTATTTAATTTGGGATTTTTGGAACCCATACCATTTCGACATGCTTTTTCTTGTATGGGCATGAAAAAGAATAATGTCCAAGGCGTGAGCAATAATGACAACAAATTGAATCAACCTCAAGCCTTTTTCTATGGTTTTGATTTGGGTTATTCTTGGGTATATACATTTTTGTGCCTCTAGGTATATAAGCAGATTGACTCGCTTGTGTCCATCTAGGTTGTTGATGGGATTTCTCATTAGGCTTATAACCTAGTCCTCTTCTCCCTATTTGATGATAGGAATTTTCTAGTATATTATCAAGGATTCCATTGTTGCTTAACTTGCTAACTTTTTGTTGCAACTTAACGATCTCATCCATTCTTTTCTTGATATCTAATTTTGCTTGATCTAGATTGGATGATAATATATTTCTTTCTTTCACTATATTGTCATATTCTACATGGGTGCACAATATAGGTTGTTTTTTAATATCATTTAACTTTGCAAGCAATTCAGTCTTTTCTTGACATAGAAGATCATAGTTAGTCTCTAGAGTGAAAATTTTCACTTCACTATTACTCAGAGATGATTTCAAAATACGATTGTCAGACATAATGCTATCTTTTTCAAAACCAAGAGTATTCAATTTAGCATATAAATCATCATTTTCAGATGTAAGCTCAAGAAGTCTAGCATTTAGATCATCATTTTCTTTATTTGATTTCTTTAATTTCTTTTTGTATTCAACATATTTGTTATGTGTTTCTTCAATAATAGCAACTAACTCCTCCTTGGGTAAATCAAGCAAACTTACCTCTTCTTCTTCTTCCTCACTTATTGTAGCAACGAAACACTCTTTATGTGCATCTCCTTTCTTTGACCTCCATGGACATTTAGACGTAGAGTGCTTTGTTCCTAAGCACCAATTGCAACTTGTCGAACTTTGGTCCATGCTCCTTTTCTTGTGGTTGTAGTTACCTCCTCCCTTTATCTCTTCAAGACCTTGTTAGGGCTCCTTGAAGCCTGCTCTGATACAAATTGAAAACCTCTAGAGGGGGGGTGAATAGAGTTTTATAGAGATTTTAAATAATTTAAACTCAAGCAACCACAAATAAAGATTGGACAAAGAGACACAAGGGTTTAGAGTGGTTCCTAGCCTTAGCAAATACTAAGGTAGTCAGTCCACTACCCGGTTGCTTACCCAACCGGGATTTGAAAAGAAATTATTTTACTACCTCACAAGGATTTTACATAAAATACATTTCTTTTCCCTAAACCCTTCAAGCAGCCTTCACCTAGAAGTAATCGCCCAACTCGAAGCAGCCTTCCCTTGAGGTAGATGCACGAACACCCGTTGCACCAGCCTACTGAAGTAGCTTCCCGTGCGATAGCCTTCTTGAAGTAGCTTGAAGTCCCCTTCTCCACCTGAGAAGTCCACTCTCTCCAATCTGCAGCCTCCAACCCTAGGAGTAGCAAGGAGAGTACAAGGAATAAATAGGAACAAGAAAGAAATACAGAAATTACAATACCGTTGTAAGCACAAGGCTTGATTTTCCTATATCAAGCGTTTGGATCTCCCAACCAAGATATATATCAATGTGATTATTATGTGTAGGAGATCCTAGTCTATAGGACACGAAATGGTATCAATGTGAATGTATAACAAGTGTGGGAATTTCACAATTGCTCTAAACAGATTGCCAATGTAGTGTATGCTCAAAGATTGCACAATTGAGTATATGTAAGTTCATGCTAGTGTCCTATAGCTTGTCCTATTTATAGGAATGGCCTAAGTATGCTTAAGAACGTTCTAGACAACTTCTAGGGGGTTCCTAGTGCTTAACTAGCCGTTAGGAATAAGTTAGGTGCATTAGCAACGGCTAGATAATTAATTCTGCAGTTGCTGTCAGAGACCATCTCGGTCGAGGACTTGTCGACCGAGATGCCCGGTCGGTCGAGGATTGTTCGACCGACAGGCTCTCTGGATTAACGTTTATTTGCAACTGTCAACTGCTGTGTCTAACGACTACTTTTGGTCAATCTCGGTCGAGAAGTTTGTCGACCGAGAGTGTATCGGTCGAGGAGTGTGGTCGACCGAGATTGACTCTGTTTTCAATCTTTCAATTAAGATACTAAGTGAGTGCATGAGTGTGCATTATGTGATCCTATTAGAAGGAGATGACCTAACTAAGTGTAGTGTTTAGTTAGGGAGATCTAACGCTTGATTTACATGAAGTCTAAGTACTTGTACATTATATGTTTGTACAAGTTTACATATGATTACATTGCATGATATTTATAAACATTCAAGCGTAAGGATTCCCTAGAACTTTGTCATCACCTTGTTCCTGCACACTTAAGTAGCTCGTTAGATTAATAAGAATGAAATGTTTGTCATCATCGAAACAAAAGGGATTTATCATAATATCCAATTTATCCAACAATCTCCCCCTTTTTGAAGATGACAAACATTTCCTAACTATGAAATAAGGAAATATAAAGTATATGAGTTTCATACCTGAAAATTTACCTTTTGTAGCCATTTATGTTTTTCAAGTAAGTACTGGCCAAGATGTGATGAAACTCTTTTATATTTTTATATTCTTTCTCCCCCTTTGTCATTTCAAAAAGATATCCAAAGTTGAATGTTGTATATTTCTTCTCCCCCTTAATATAATGCTCCCCCTTAATTAGATATCCTATTAGGAACATTGATTTTTATCTAATTTATCCATAATTTGTTTCTCAATCATTCGCAAAGGATGTGAGGCCTTGAAATGAAATGAGATACCTTTAAGCCTATGATGAAATGTATATGGATTTCTCATATATCAAAGGATGTTAAGCCCTAGACTAAATGAGAATCCTCTAAGCTTAGAGTACCTAAAAAAAATGTCTCCATCAAGGGATTTTAAGCCCCATTTGGGATAGAGAGTTCCTTCAAGTACAAGATACCAATTTCAATAAATTCATAACTTTCTTGAAAATATTCAGTTACACATAGTGATTACAAAGTTTTTGTAAGCTTCTTTTAAACAATGATCAAAATGTTAATGATCTCCCCCTTTTTCTTATGTTTTGCTCCCCCTTCGATAGATATCTCAAATGAAAGTTTGAATACTGAGCAAATATATAAAATGTCCAAGATTTTAACAAAGATGTATGCAATTATGTCAATCTGTAAAAACAGAAACCCAGTCGGTCGACAGTTGCTCGACCGACAATGTTCTCGGTCGACTAGTAGCTCGACCGAGAATGTTTCTGGAGACCTATTTTGTTATTTAATCTTAATTTGTAATAGTTGCCTGTCTTAATTATTATTATTCCCTTATTTGTTATGCTCTACAATAATGAACGTATAATGCATATTTGAAGAAGTCTCATATGCCAAACAAATATCCATGTGAATCAAATAAAAATGGCAAATTTCATTCAATGGCATGAAGAAGATTACAATCATATAGAATACAACTATTACAACTCCAACACTTCACAGGAAGGATTTAAGAATTACATCAATGTCCGGATCTTTCCCAAGAAATGGCTCGGCTCCATAGTATTGGACCAGAGTTTTCCAATCCAAAGCACCAGTTGTAGTCAACGCATATGCTTCCAGGAAAGTGGGAACTCGGTCAAAACGGAAGTGAGCAGCTATGTCTTGCAATTGTATGGAAGAAAATTGAGTATGTGCAAGATCCATTGATGGTGAAGGTGGAGGTTGATAGTAGTTGTATGAGGGGTTAAATGGGTTGAGCATGCCAGGGTTTAAAGAATGCGGATATTCATCGGTTTGGCCAGGAGAAAGGTTTTGCATTCTTTGATTTAAATATGTCATGGCATGGTGATTGTAGTTTAATTGTTTACTAAGGTGGTATTGGGAGCCAGCAATATAAGTAAGGGTATTTTGGATGGGATCAATGGAAAGGTTAGTAGAAGGAGGGGGTGGTATATCCTGATGTGATGACTCTCCTTCTACTCTTGCCTTTTTATGGCCAAAGTCAATCCCCATCTTCTCTACGGTGTTCTTACTTATCTTTGGTGGTCTACGCTCCCATATATATCCCATATCTTCAATGTTTACCTTAAGACAATGTTGAGTAATCTGGCATACAAAATCGGCATATGGTGGATTGCCAGAAAACTCAAGCATATTTTTAAGTACTATGCGAATGAAGTTGATGGGAATTTCTTTTATGATAGCATAAATGAGACACATACGGAAAATGGGAACCTCGGATTTATTGGCTCGTGGATGTATGTTGGTGGAAACAATGAGATTTACTATTCTACATGCTGGTTTTAGGTTTATAGCATAATAGGTTCCCCTATCTTCATGACAAGTGGTATTGGCTTGAAATATGGTTCTTTTGATATCACTTAGGCTAGTGGTGTGGTCATCATGGGAAAATAAATTTATTGGATTGCTGGTGGTAAGGTCAAGGAAATCTTGATATTCATCTATATCAATTTCAAGCATGTCAAGAATATCCCCTTCGGAAAACTTAAAACTATGCCCATTGACCATGGTGTAGAAGAAAGTGGTGTCATTTTCGGTGTGAGATAGAAGATTGGCATAGAATTCGTTTACTACCTTAATGGAGTAGGAAGGAAAGGATGGATTGATGAAGTCCTTCAGCTTTTGTACTCCAAAGAGATGCTCCAGGTCGACTATGTTGATGAAGTCCATCACTTCGACCGGACGTCGGGGAAGAGGAGCTTTAGAGGAAAGCCGAAAGTATCTATCTCCAGCATCTCCGTCGACGAAAGCTATGTCATTGATGATCGTCAGTGGCGGAGTGGCTTCCCTCTCTTCTCTTCTTTTTCTTCCAGCAACTTTCTTCTTCCCTCGGACAGTTGATGATGAGGCCATTGTGTTTCTTGAGAGTGAAGAAGCAAGGAAGATTTGAGAGTAAGAGTGCCGAAGGATTGCACGAAATTGCACTAGAGATGGACTATGGAAGCAAGGAAATGCAAGTGTGAGTAAGTGGCTCGTTTTTGCACTTATTTATAGAATTCCAGTGACCCGGTCGGTCGACGGCTCGTCGACCGAGCGTCCGCAACGGTCGAGTTGCAGACGCGCCACTTGGTCCTCCAACGGTAAAGAAAACGGTCATAACGGTCGGGTCGCAACGGTCATATCCAACGGCTATTTCTCGGTCGAGCGCTTGTCGACCGACATTGTCTCGGTCGAGCACTCGTCGACCGACTGTTTGTCTGATACTGAGTCTGTTTAGAATTTGTCGGTCGAGTGAGGTGGGCTGACCGAGTGGTTCTCGGTCGAGCATTGGTCGACCGACTAACTTACTGAGTTCAATTTCTGGCTGAATTTTAATGCAAATCATAGAACATTTTTGTAGAGCATATGTATATTCCAAGGGAGTAGTAATATTTAAGGCTTCTAATTACCACAAATGATTTGACGTTTTGATTTAAAAATATGCTAAGATTAAGTTTAATAAAATAATGTTCAAATAAACAATTTTTATCAAAGTTTATTTTAGGTCGCCCTTGATTACGACCATAGCGCCCCTTGGTCAAATTTTATTTTAACCAAGAGGCATATTCTGCAGGTTTCCAGTATGAATCATTCATATGCGAAGTATGAGTTCTGCAGATAGCTTGCAAATATCAATTTGAGACACATTAAAGTGTACTAATTATGAGAGCTCAAAAAGGACATCAAATATGGTGAAGCATATTCAAGAATAATATCCATTCATGAATTTAAGATTACTTTGGATAGACTTAGACTAAAATATAAAAGCACACAAAAATTTATTTGAAACATTTTATTCATTGTAAGTATTTCTGAAAAATGTGCAATAAAAGAATGATTAAATAGAATCTTTCAAGAATAATTTTCACATACAATGTAGAGATTTACAGCAGTTTGAGATAAACGTATGTGTATCAAGATGCTATTAAATCTTTTTAATTTTTGTTATCCCTAAATGTTAAGTTGAGATAGACATAAGGATATACAACTTAAGGTCTAAGGTCATATCTCAACTTAGCCTAACCTATTTAATTTGGGATTTTTGGAACCCATACCATTTCGACATGCTTTTTCTTGTATGGGCATGAAAAAGAATAATGTCCAAGGCGTGAGCAATAATGACAACAAATTGAATCAACCTCAAGCTTTTTCTATGGTTTTGATTTGGGTTATTCTTGGGTATATACATTTTTGTGCCTCTAGGTATATAAGCAGATTGACTCGCTTGTGTCCATCTAGGTTGTTGATGGGATTTCTCATTAGGCTTATAACCTAGTCCTCTTCTCCCTATTTGATGATAGGAATTTTCTAGTATATTATCAAGGATTCCATTGTTGCTTAACTTGCTAACTTTTTGTTGCAACTTAACGATCTCATCCATTCTTTTCTTGATATCTAATTTTGCTTGATCTAGATTGGATGATAATATATTTCTTTCTTTCACTATATTGTCATATTCTACATGGGTGCACAATATAGGTTGTTTTTGAATATCATTTAACTTTGCAAGCAATTCAGTCTTTTCTTGACATAGAAGATCATAGTTAGTCTCTAGAGTGAAAATTTTCACTTCACTATTACTCAGAGATGATTTCAAAATACGATTGTCAGACATAATGCTATCTTTTTCAAAACCAAGAGTATTCAATTTAGCATATAAATCATCATTTTCAGATGTAAGCTCAAGAAGTCTAGCATTTAGATCATCATTTTCTTTATTTGATTTCTTTAATTTCTTTTTGTATTCAACATATTTGTTATGTGTTTCTTCAATAATAGCAACTAACTCCTCCTTGGGTAAATCAAGCAAACTTACCTCTTCTTCTTCTTCCTCACTTATTGTAGCAACGAAACACTCTTTATGTGCATCTCCTTTCTTTGACCTCCATGGACATTTAGACGTAGAGTGCTTTGTTCCTAAGCACCAATTGCAACTTGTCGAACTTTGGTCCATGCTCCTTTTCTTGTGGTTGTAGTTACCTCCTCCCTTTATCTCTTCAAGACCTTGTTAGGGCTCCTTGAAGCCTGCTCTGATACCAATTGAAAACCTCTAGAGGGGGGGTGAATAGAGTTTTATAGAGATTTTAAATAATTTAAACTCAAGCAACCACAAATAAAGATTGGACAAAGAGACACAAGGGTTTAGAGTGGTTCCTAGCCTTAGCAAATACTAAGGTAGTCAGTCCACTACCCGGTTGCTTACCCAACCGGGATTTGAAAAGAAATTATTTTATTACCTCACAAGGATTTTACATAAAATACATTTCTTTTCCCTAAACCCTTCAAGCAGCCTTCACCTAGAAGTAATCGCCCAACTCGAAGCAGCCTTCCCTTGAGGTAGATGCACCAACACCCGTTGCACCAGCCTACTGAAGTAGCTTCCCGTGCGATAGCCTTCTTGAAGTAGCTTGAAGTCCCCTTCTCCACCTGAGAAGTCCACTCTCTCCAATCTGCAGCCTCCAACCCTAGGAGTAGCAAGGAGAGTACAAGGAATAAATAGGAACAAGAAAGAAATACAGAAATTACAATACCGTTGTAAGCACAAGGCTTGATTTTCCTATATCAAGCGTTTGGATCTCCCAACCAAGATATATATCAATGTGATTATTATGTGTAGGAGATCCTAGTCTATAGGACACGAAATGGTATCAATGTGAATGTATAACAAGTGTGGGAATTTCACAATTGCTCTAAACAGATTGCCAATGTAGTGTATGCTCAAAGATTGCACAATTGAGTATATGTAAGTTCATGCTAGTGTCCTATAGCTTGTCCTATTTATAGGAATGGCCTAAGTATGCTTAAGAACGTTCTAGACAACTTCTAGGGGGTTCCTAGTGCTTAACTAGCCGTTAGGAATAAGTTAGGTGCATTAGCAACGGCTAGATAATTAATTCTGCAGTTGCTGTCAGAGACCATCTCGGTCGAGGACTTGTCGACCGAGATGCCCGGTCGGTCGAGGATTGTTCGACCGACAGGCTCTCTGGATTAACGTTTATTTGCAACTGTCAACTGCTGTGTCTAACGACTACTTTTGGTCAATCTCGGTCGAGAAGTTTGTCGACCGAGAGTGTATCGGTCGAGGAGTGTGGTCGACCGAGATTGACTCTATTTTCAATCTTTCAATTAAGATACTAAGTGAGTGCATGAGTGTGCATTATGTGATCCTATTAGAAGGAGATGACCTAACTAAGTGTAGTGTTTAGTTAGGGAGATCTAACGCTTGATTTACATGAAGTCTAAGTACTTGTACATTATATGTTTGTACAAGTTTACATATGATTACATTGCATGATATTTATAAACATTCAAGCGTAAGGATTCCCTAGAACTTTGTCATCACCTTGTTCCTGCACACTTAAGTAGCTCGTTAGATTAATAAGAATGAAATGTTTGTCATCATCGAAACAAAAGGGATTTATCATAATATCCAATTTATCCAACACTTATATGAAATGTCTCTTGTTAATTCAACTCATAACATATATGGTAACTTAATAGTATCATGGCATCTGACCATCGAACCATGTAATATCTGAACCTCTAGAAAAGTATGTATAGCAACATACAACAAGTCAATAATTCAATTACACATGTTTATGGAAGAACCTAATTGGCAGATTGAACGTTTGTAATATGAATATGTTAAGTCAATACTAGTAACAGGTCTACTATCACCTATCTAATGACATGTGCACGATGTAAAATGATAATCAGAACCCCTAGTAAATATAACTTAAAATAGTAGCAACTTAAAATAAAGAGTATGTGCTCATATTAGAATGCGGGATAGGTAGTAAAGTTCTATAAAAGATTTGCATTCAGTAGATTAAACCCATGGTAATCACAAGTGATAGGAAGGTACGTAAACATGTTACAAACCATATTGTTAATATAGTGGGATAATGAATTCTAGTAGTAAATTTAGTGGTATGCATGGATATCAATGTAGTAATACTAGTAAAAAGTACATTACATACTTATATAACTAGTTAGGAAGTCTAGAAATTCGATATATGTATCTAATTTATCTAAAATATGAACAAAGTCAATGCATGAAGATGAACTGTACATGAAATTAGATATGCATTATGGCATCTGATATGTAAGGCATGTTAATCTCACATAATCTATATACTCTCTTTAAAACATCGATACATACATACATATATATATACATATACATACATACATACATATATATGTATATATATATATATATATATATATATATAAGGATGATGATACTTAGAAATAAAAAATAGATCTCGAAGGTATGTTTATAAATGTTTTAATATTTTGAATTAATTCTTATTTGACAGAAAGAAACTTAATGAGAAAGTTGTGTTATAAGTAGTAATTTGGACGAATTGATAATTTGAGGAACCTACTATAGACTACATGATAATTTAGAACATAGACAAAAACTAGATCCTAAACATATCAATATGTATATTATCCTTTTGATAGTATCTATAAAGATATACAAAATTCAACTCATTTAGCAATGGGAGTATCTCTACGTTAGTTATACTACACATTGTTGGAAACTCAAAACCCTAGAAATGGATAATCAAGATGCTTGGACAAATCAATTATAATTAATAAGTCCATTGAAATCTAATAGGCATACTTCTATATAAATGAAAACTTCTTTGAAATTAATGTTTTGGAACCTCTACATTTCCTAACTTAGTTTCACATGAAATATTTCCTAATGTAATCACTACCCTATATGAATTGAATGAATGAATCAATGACTTCTACTAAACTTTTATTTAAAAAAATAATAGAAAGAGAATGTGAAAGAACATTGGAACTATAATGTAGTGTCTATCTATATGATAAGAAAATAATATATATCTACACGTAATACTAACATATACATGTGTACAATTAAGTAGAACCCTAGAAAGAGAGATAATTCAAGAACCATTAAATAATAATAACCTAATTAAGAAAAGAAATGCTAAATAGAAAATTGAACAACATTAATTCCAAGTCAAATGGTGACAAGATCATTATTCTTTGTAGTTACATCTTCATAAGTTCTTGGAGACACTTTGTGATGATGAAATTCATGGAGTCTTGGATAAATTGAGGTACTAGATTCTCAATTTACTTATTGAGTTATTTTTCTTCCCTCTTGAATTTCATATACCTTATTTGGTGGTGAACCCTAAAATATTTTATGAGCCTTTCCTTCCTATGAAGGTCATTACCCAAAAATTCATTATTTTTGGATTTTATTAAATATTAAGATAGTAATGGAATTGAATTCTTGGAGTTTTGACTCCCTAGACTTTGGTCCTTTTGGGCTTTGGCTCCTTTAGATCTTTGGCTCCTAAAGGTTGGGTACATCCTGCCACCATGTGCATAGGTTATAATGATTAGTGGTCCCAATATATTGGTTGAAATGGTAGGGTACCGTGTCATTCTTTCATAGATTATTGAACACATGGTATTGTGGTCATAGATAAGGAAATGATATGACATCATTCAATCTTGATATTTAAAGTTGATCATTGAAAATATTCTTGATAGTTTGATATCTTGAACATGGATAATCTTGCAAAATTGTTAGCCTTCTAGAATTTCTTTTTGAACTTTGAACAGTGAAAAAGTGATACTTGTTATTCTCATTTTTCCGAACTAAGTCCACCAAATAATCTCCTCCTAGAATTGATCTCATACCGGAATCATGTTTTGTACCTAGTTTTTAATCACTCAACAATTGGATTTAATACCATGCTAGCTAACCTATGTTTTCCCTTCATGGAATCCATGTGTTGTTTTGTTCCTTTGGGAACTCATGGACATGTGATATTAATATGGACTAGAAGAGACATGCATGATCCGTCCTCTGTTGAAGAGTAGATGGGAATCAATTCTTAAATCTTGTAATGTCATATATGTAATATTTTGCGACTCTAATGAAAATGCATGATGGTAATAAAGATTTGTTTATACTTTTGATTTCATTTTGTAAATATTTGATCATAAAGATTGGGTCTTTACTACATGGTTTCAGAGCTATGAACAACCAACACTCATGCATGTCTCATGGAAGTTAGGGTTAAATAACTAGTACACCTAGAACTTAGGAAAATAGTTATGCCGGCTTTGCCCGGGATGGGTTCTCTCAGTCATAAAAAAAACTTAGGAAAATATTTTAAACCAACCCTAGTCTTGTTAGCCTTATCTAGCTAAATGGAAATAGTAACTTACAATGTCATCTAGTGAAGAGGAAACATTACCATATTAGTAGACGTGAGTTGAGGTGTAAAAAAGAACGTGAATAACTTAGTATTTGAAAAGTGAATATTGTGATTAGAAGCCCTAAGTTTTAATTTATGAATCCCTTTTGTTATAAAATAACGCCCTTCTTCCCTATTATAAGTGAAATTACTTGAGTAACCCTTTGGGTTCCATATAAATCATCTTTTCAATATTGACTCAAATAGTTAGTATATAAAATATTGACGAATGTGATTGTGACTTTTTCATCGCATTTATTTTGGCCATATTTTAGTTTCGTATCGAGAGGTTTTCCCATCAAAATATTATTTTAATTAGAATACTATATTTACAATGAAAAATGATTTTTTTGAAGTTTTATTGATGATTTCTTAAACTAAGTACATCAAGGAAATATGAAAAAACCCTAGGTTAGTGAAGGAAATTACACTATAGTTAACATGTCTATTTATATTTCTAGTTGAATCCTTTAGGGGGTGGAGAATAGTATCTAACTAAACCACAATCATTTCGATTTTGAGGACAAAATTATTTTTTAAGGGGTGGAGAGTTGTAACATATTGAAAATTGGCACTAGATTTTTATTCTGAGCTATTTTGGATGATTTCCTCTCTTGAAAATATCTATTGATAAATCACCATTATAATTTTTGTTTTTGAAATTTCTTGGATTTAAAATATGAAAATGCAACTATACTTCATCTTGATCGAGTCAATCTTATTTGGACCCCTACTTGAACCTATGTATATACAATTGGCATTGGACTAACACAACAATACAATTTGATTAGTAGATAATTATAATTGTATAATTAAGAGTAAATTTGTTAGCAGTCTCATCATAACTAATATGAGAGTTAGTATTTTTAAAATTAAACAAATGCAAATTATAGTTCTGGTAAAATATTTGGTTCAAGAGGATGTGTAACCTGAGATCTATAAATACTTGGAAGTTTAGGGAGCTTAATAGAAAATATGAATTAAACCCTATTCAATTGTCATAGTCAAATTGAATATTGACCATCATCAACCCGGCTAACCCTAATGAATGGTTAGACAAATAAAGATAACCTCTCTCTTGTTGAATTTTCACTTTGCAACCTATGAATCTGGTCAAAACATTACACAAAACTTCCTTGATACCCTTAGATCCTTTCCCCGTCGACCTTGAGACCTTATTCACCATCTGTTATTGTAGGAACACTTACCTATTCTTAGCAACTAGGGAATTTTAAACCCATTGTCCTCTCCACATTAAATGTCCTCAACCTCAACACCCTTCAAGATGTCTACTGATCTAGAAAATGGTAGGGAAGTTGCTCTTGATTGAAAAGCTGACCTGCAATGCCTGGAAGTATAGGGACCATCTCAGGTCCGTGCCACCTATAAACCAACAATTTGACTCTTTCTTTGACTCTCTTATACGGATAAGTCCTAGAACAAATCTCACAATCACACACCCATTCAAAACCCTCTTACAATAGAGTGAAAAAGCATAGCCCCACTTCTCAACCCTAATGGCGCTTCATTAGTTCCTCACAATATCTATCCCTAACCTCAGGACACCAGGAACTCCATCACATCAACAAACTTTGGCCTGCACATCCAGATCCAAACACCATCAAAGAAGATCCTAAGCCACCTGCAACACCTTAGGCCTACTGAAAATTCCTTCCTACCACTCAGCCATGAATCCTTATTATATGTAACTAAATTCAGGTCTACATCCAACTTTTGGTCTTGAACCATCACCATAACCCATCTTTCCTTCCCACCAATCTTCTAGGAACATGATCTCTCAACAACAACTCTCTATGGCTTGTGTGATAAACTATGAGGAGAAGCATTACATTCTGTAAGCCCCTTAGAGATCAATTATGTTCAGACAACTAGCAGGTCAGTAGTTAATGATCTTATCTGAAATGTCTCTTATGAACTCAAATCATAACATATATGGTAACTTAGTAGTATCAAGGTATTGAACCATATAATATATGAACATCTAGCAAAGTATATACTACAACATACAACAAGTCATAATTCAATTACATGTGTTTATGGTAGAACCTAATTGGTAGATTGGAAGTTTTTAATATGAATAAGTTAAGTCAATACTAGTAATAGGTCTATTATTACCTATCTAATGACATGTGCATGATGTAAAATGATAATCAGAACCCCAAGTATATGTAACTGAAAACAGTAGTAACTTAAAAGTAAAAGTATGTACTCATATTAGAATGCAAGTTAGGTAGTAAAGTTCTATAAAAGATTTTCTTTTAGTAGATTAAACCCGTTGTAATCATAAGTGATAGTAAGACACCTAAACATGTTACATGTCATATTTTTATTATACTAGAATAATTATCCTAGTAGTGTAGTGGTATGTATGGATATAAATGTAGTGATACTAGTAAAATTATATGGTACATATGTATGTAGCTAGATATCAAGTCTAGAAATTCAGTTTATGGATCTGATTTATTTAAAATATGAACAAAGTAGATAAGTGAAAGATGAACTATACATGAAATTATATATGCATGAAGGTATGTGATGTGTAAGGCATGTTAATTTAAGATAGTCTATGTACTATCTTTAAAAGCATCGATACATATATATATATATATATATATATATATATATATATATATATATATATATATATATATATATATATATATATATATATATATATATAT